>CABHPH010145887.1:0-40201 GCA_902168325.1 Peromyscus nudipes | reverse complement strand
GTACCCCAGCTGGTCAAGCACTATTAGGAAAGGGCCATTTAAGGGGCATCTAGTAGAAGTCTTGGGGCACATGTTCAAGGGATTTGTTACTACCCATGATTTTAAAGAGAGAAAGCAAATCTAGAATGGGTGACTCCCTTAACTTTTCTGAAAGTAATGGAGAAATGGATAGTTTGTGTCATAGTATGTGAAGTAAGGAGGGAGAAAGTACAAGAGAGAGTGGGCTGTTTTCTCCAACTCTTGACTTACCTAGTCTCAAAATTGAACATGGAAATTTCATCAACATTTGGTAAAAATTGAATATCACTCTTGTCAAGAATATACAAAATGGTGTGGCATAAAAGAACTTCCAATGCATGTATCAGGAGAGGTGAGAACAGAGGAAACTAGAATTTCTCAGAATTATTATTTTGGCCACAAAGCTCTAGCAATACTGAAAGAAATTGAGTATATCAGTGTCGAGTATGACAGGTTCTCTGTATTCCAAAATAAAACGAATCATCAAACCTTCATCTAAAATAAAGGCTGCATTAGTTTTCTAAATTTCTGTGGAAAAAATAGTGTAAAGTCAGTTTAATATAGAAGGTAGAAACACGTGTTTCATATCAAAGATAGAGATACAATGCATATAGTCAGTATCTTAAACAATGAAACTGTGTCATCTGGATGCTGAATGTGTCTCAGATTATGATGTAAGAAGGTTTGTCTGTCTTGAGCTTATTTCTAGTTTGCATGTGCAACCCTCTCTCCCCTCACACAGCCATTCTTTCTGTATGCAACCTGTGCTCGCATCCCTTTGAATGTCCTTTCTTCTCCCACATGGTCATTCCTTAGTTGGCTCCCACCTCTGGAGTCTCTTGGTGTCCACATCCTCATCTCAGCTTTCTATAAAGAACCAGGAAGACTAGTTTACATACATCTTAAAGACCTCATTTTCACTTGTGTTATTTTCACTTCAGGTGCTTTTATCTTTAGCTTGTTTTGGGATATATAAACTATATAATTACATAATGATACATTGTAACATGATTTATATGTACATAGCATATTTTGATCACATTAACCCTCCATTACTCTCTCTTATTTAATCACCTTTCAAAGTTTTTGTTTCCAAGTATCACAAATTTCAAAATGAAATTTAGAAAAATTCAGTTAAGTCTCTAAGAGACACTAAGAATAAGTAGTGAAAAAGCAGCCAGAAAATAACAAGAACACATTTGGCTATTAACACTTTCTTAGTATTATATATTGTTTTCATGGATTTTGTGATGTTTCTGACATTTGTCACAATTTTGGTATCTACTTCAAAACTAGGATCCAAGTTTAGGATATAAGAGTCCTTGGGTCCCATCCTAGTATTCAAAAAAGGGGGTAGAGAGAGAGATACAACCCATGTTTTATCTGGAATGCCTTCATAGAGTGGGAGGTAACTGATGAAACATAAAAACTTAAATCATTATATTAACTTTAAAAACAGGTAGACCTTTGTTTCACAAATGATACAGCCATAGCACACTGCCCTTGCTCAAGTAAATAACCCACATACGCATATACACACAACACCCCCAGTCATGCAAGCAACCTTGATTAAATACAGTCAGTCAGTCAGTCAGTAACACACACACACACACACACAGACACACACACACACGGAGGGGTTGGCATTCAGATTAGGAGGGGACAAATAAAAAGGTTTACAGGAGGGCATGGGAGGTAAGAAGGGACAATCGGATGGGACAGAATTAATGATTGATATACTTTATTTATATGTATGAAACTGTGAAAAATATTTTTAAGATATGCTCGATTTAAATATATTTTGAAAAAAAATCATCATCTGTAGCTAGAGTTTTCCTGCCTGGCCCACGGTCACGACAAATCTCTCTCACCCGCCAGTCCCACAGCCGCTCAGACCCAACCAAGTAAACACAGAGACTTATATTGCTTACAAACTGTATGGCAGTGGCAGGCTTCTTGCTAACTGTTCTTATATCTTAAATTAATCCATTTCTATAAATCTATACCTTGCCATGTGGCTCGTGGCTTACCGGCATCTTCACATGCTGCTTGTCATGGCAGCAGCTGGCAGTGTCTCCTCCCACCTTCCTGTTCTCTCAATTCTCCTGTTAGTCCCGCCTATACTTCCTACCTGGCCACTGGCCAATCAGTGTTTTATTTATTGACCAATCAGAGCAATTTGACATACAGACCATCCCACAGCAATCATTTCTGAAATTCCAGAGGAAATCAAAATGTAATTTCTATTGTTCTTGGTCTGATATCTAACTGCCCTGAAAAGTCTAGACATTAAATCTGTTGTTTTATTCTTGGTATATTTTTTTTCATGCCTTGTTTATATGATCACAAAAGTCAAATGCTATGAATAAGGAAAATTTTCCTAGTGGCATTATTAATCTCTACATGAGCCTGATCTCATCAAGATGACAACTAAACCATGCTGTTTTGTATCTTTATGTTAAAGTCTCCTGTGCCATTCTTTAATGTAACACCAATTATGTAACTGCTACATAAAACTGTCCTGTCACAGCAGAATGGACTTATGTGGTCCATAGTTTTTCTCATAACTAAAAGGAAAAAAAAAAGAATGCAGAGACAAAGTGACCTAAGAAAGAAAGAGAAAGAGAAATGAGGTGGTTTTTCAGTTTATAAACTGCCATGTTTTGTATTTCAATAACCCCCCTGATTTAATTCATTCAGAATTCAATCCAATTACCACTATTAACTTTATTGTGAAGTAATGTAAAAGCAATGAGAATTGTTGAGCGTCCTCACTTCAAATATTCCTGAAATGCTGAGGACTTAGGTCAGACTTGCAAAGACTACATGCATTTTCTATCTCACACACAGTTCACTTTCACTCAGGATTGTTTGAATAAGAAACTTTGAGATTTTCAGGATAAAATACTTTGAGAACATCAAAGAATTAACAGGTCAGAGCTGATGAAGGTAATTTTATTTTTCACAATGTCCAAAGTATGATCATCTGGATCTTTAGAATTAAAGAGGAGTTTTGGGAGTCATAGCTGTGTTCACTCTTCTAATTCTCCGTGTCTTTGTCTCTGCATCCCTCCTTTGATAGTTTCAAATGCAAGAAAAATGTTTTCCAACTTTTCACTTAAGCCAAATAAATAGTTGTCATTCTGGGAAGCCATCATCTAGGGAAGAGTATATCAAAAGCTCTGCCCTCCCTGTACTCCCTGAGAACACCAACTACACAGTTTCTCCAATCCTAAAGCAAGTCTTTATCCTCAGAGCCATTGTTCTAAAACATTCTTCTTTGTTGCAGGGACTTGGACAATGGTAGAAGAAATGGGTGTCCATTTCAAAAAATGGGAGTGATGTTTTGCCGGCCCAGCTTCCTTTAAGTTTGACAGTTAAATTATCCATCTCATTGTCAGATTGAGACTAACAGAAAATGTTAAGTATTTTCTTCCTACTGAGACACATCTGCTTTTTTCTAATGTACATCTTTAAATACTTTTTCCTCCTCTTATATCGGGACATGCAAAAGATAAAGATTTTAAAAATATATATACAGTAAGCAAATGCCAGTCCTGAAGTGAGGATGGAAAGGGAAAAGTCTTTGGTAGTCCAGGCAACATCTATAATATATAATGGATGCATTTTGGGGCCAAAGACAACTCAATCCATCATGTTGAAAGCATAGTATCATGCATTGGAAGACCCAGGTGTTCTTTAAAAGAGTGATCTATAAAATATCAAGTCTTAAGAAGAGAATTTAGAAACATAGATATGATACACTAGTGAGAGCCTTTATTTAAAAAGAATAGTTGAAATAAAAAAATCTTGTGAAAAGAACATTTTCATGATTTTAGTAGAAGATCCCATCTGTGCTTCTTGTCACATTATTTTTATCCTCAAATTTACATATTGTATTTACAAATGTTTCTGTTCTCAGGTTAAATTGAAGAGCTCAAGTTGGGTACTTAAATCCTCAATATAAAACATAACTAAATAAACATGAAAATACAAATTCTTCATGTTCAATACAAATAGTTTACTCTTTTTTTCCCATTTATTTGTCAACCAACACAAGTTCCTTTCCATCTGTCAAATAGCCTTTTAGGGATATCAGTTCATTACTCAACCACTGGGATGATTTAAATTAGAAATGTTCCCCACAAGCTCACGCATTTGAATATATGGTTCCCAGGTGGTAGCACTGTTTGGGAAGATTATGGAAATTTTAGGTAATAGAGCTAATGGAAACACATCACTAGGGACAGGTTTTGAGGAGGTATAGCCTCACTCTGCTTCCAGTTTACCCTTGGCTTTTCTGTGTATGGTTGAAGATGTGATCTCTCAGCTTCCTGCTCTGATAACCAGATGTCTTACTCTCCTGCCATTATGGACTCTCCCTCTGGAACCGTCTATCAAAATAAACTCTTTCTTAAGTTGTTTTTGGTTATAGTATTTTTTGTCATGGTAACAAAAATAACTAATACAATTGCTGTACAGTTTTCTAAATACATTTCTTTATTCACCCACAAGGTATTCTTCTTTATATTGTCCTTACTTTGATCACTAGTACCGCAATCCTTGCAATCATTTTAAATGCCCATTTCAGTAGCACTATCCTTCCATTCATCTCACACTGCAACCCCAAATTGTGCATTTCATCAACCTTGGTTCAGGTTGTCATCAAAAATACAACACACTTAACTTGTTTATATGCTACATCTTTTCACTTACCCTGACATGATCATGACATTTTTTCTATTTTACCATTATTTTTGTCATAACAATTTCTTAACAATGAATTAAATTCTCTAATAGTTTGTTAACATTTTAAGAAATAATTTAAGTCTCCCTAGTCTATTATTAAGGATAATGCTGGCAAATTTATCTCCTGTTAAACTTTATTATTACTATCATGGTGATCTATTTGAGCTCTGCAAATAAATTTAGATCTCTTGTTTGCTCACCTATTATTATACTTTCCATACTTTATTTAAGGAGTGCTCACTGACTTTGTTACTGCTAACTGAATGTCCCTCTTCCTAGGTACTTCTCTTTGCCCATCCTGTCATCAAAAGTGATATAGTAGAGTGTACCCTGAGATCTTAGTCAACTTTGAAATCAACTGGAGTGCTATCTTCTGTTCACTGTGAAGGGTAAGTTGAATCCTAGAATCTTGGGTTTTTCTCCTCAATACAGGGGCTAATAGGACCAATGCTTTGGTCAATGAAAGATCAAGTGAAACAGTGTATATTAAATACTGTCCTGGGTGAAGAATTTTATCTGGCAATCTAAGAAACAATAAGTCAATACTTCTAAGTATAATTGTAAAGTAGTAGTTAAAATTATAATCTTGCATCATTAAACAAACAGTGAATACTTATCAAATAAAAAGTAAACCTCTATAACATTGTTTTATTGACATCCATATACTTTTATTAACTCAGGAAATTGATAATCTATACATGGAATATGGATCA
Source organism: Peromyscus nudipes (assembly GCA_902168325.1). Lineage (NCBI taxonomy): Eukaryota > Metazoa > Chordata > Mammalia > Rodentia > Cricetidae > Peromyscus > Peromyscus nudipes. Next base: position 34,721 of record CABHPH010145887.1, on the reverse strand, counting down.
CACTTAGCTAGAATGTTTTACTAATGAAAACAAGAAGACCATGAAATGGCATGCCCACAGACATCCATAACTTAATATGAAAAGAAGGTAAAAATTTTCCAGTTCAGAAGTCTTTGAACAGATAACTTTTCAGTGTCACTTTAATATCAAGATTTTCTTAGTAAAAGTAGGCACGAAGTAAATAAGGACATTGTGATAAATGCAGGAAGAATATAGATGTATAATCCTTGTTCCAAGACAGAACTACCTAAACTGCAGAGCTATGGTGAGAAGGTGTTGCAAGGTATTTGTTCCCACTGACACTGTGAGACTGCTGATAAAGTTAAACCTTGAATCCGGGGGCAGAGTCAATGACTGACTGACTAGAATTAGTCATAGAGATTTTGGAGGACCAAGATATAGAGGTACAAGAAAAGATAAGAAGGAGCTTAGGGAGATTCCAGGGACTGTTCAATCTGGGAAGGTAAAGAAAGAGTCAGCCAGTTGTTTCTCTGCTGTTTCCTTGATCTACCAGGTTTGCATCCCAACATCTGACTCCAGAGTTTTCATTGACAAAAGAATAATTTAGATAAACACATCTAGCATCTAACATGGGGCATGAGATCATGAGGCGACCCCTCTCTGCCAGCTTTGTAGGCCCCAGAGTCTTTGTTCATGGCCCACTCTGTCATGCCTTTGCTTCCACCATGTCCTTGCTTCCCACCCGGCAGGCTTCTCCTACACATTTTTCTGTATTTGCTTTCCAGGTGGCTCACTACCTCTCACCACCAGTTGTGGCCTTTCCCTGGACCTCCTCACTTGGCTGCTTTGACACCCGCTCACACCCAATGCCATGAATCCTCAGCACCCAGCTACATGTTGATCCTTAGTTACAATGGACAGCAAGGTAGAATGAGGAAGTTGGGGTCAGAGAACAATGAATTAATTTCCCAAGACCAGCTTCACAGTGAAGGTCAGTATGTTGATTTGCAAAGATAGTTTGGATTTGATGATCACACCTTGGCCCTATGTCATTTAGCAGCTTTGAATGCTTGCGACACAGTTGAAGAATCAGGAAAGAGGACTGAGTCACTCACTAAAATTATATTAGACCCAAAAGAAGTCTTTACTGATTATTTGAAAAGATTAACTTCAACTTTAAATAGAATAATATCAGATCCAGTAGTTAGACAAACATTAATTGAATCTTTGGCTTTTGAAAATGTGAATTCAGAAGTCAAAATGATGATTAGGCATTTAAAGGCAAGATCAGTACCCATAGATAAATGGATCCAAAATACAACTGATATTGGAAATCACATTTATGAAGATACTTTCATATAAGAGGTGATTTCTAAAAATTTTAAGAAAAATCAAAAGGTTATATGCTTTAATTGTGATAAACATGGTCATCTAAAAGGGATTGTAGGCAAGGAATTCTTTGAAACAATGTTTATTTCTAGAGATAATCCGAACAGCAGGCCCCAGCTTTCAGGAATATGCAGACAGTATGGCCAAGGCCAGCACTGGACTAATGGATATAGATCAACAAGAGACAGGCAAGGTAATACTTCGTCATCTGGAAATTCATTAGAGGGCCTCTTGCAGGCCACAATGTCAAATTGGGTTCAATCATTGGTTCCTGTCAGTGTTGGGGAACCTCATCCATAGAACAAATAAAAGACTTAATGTCTGTTGGTTAATAACATACTGCTCTGGATGTCAGAATAGCTTCAGTAGATAAATGAAAATTTCAGGAAAATCCATAAAACAAGTATTTTGGCAAACTTCTATAAATGATCAAAGACCAAAGCTAAAAATATGAACAAATGGCATTGTAATTGAAGGGTTGGTTGACATAGGCACAGATGTAATAATATCACTAAAATCTTGGCATCCAGATTTATCCTTTTAGGAGGTAAATATTGATTCTAGGGATTGAAACTTTATCTAAGGTAAAACAAAATACAAGGTTGGTCAAGTGTATAGGGCCAGAAGGACAGGTAGAGAAATTCAAACCATGTATGACTAACATAGCAATGAATTTATGGGTATGTGATTTATTACAGCAATGGAAAACACAATTAACATTTCTCCAATTTCAGAAACAAACTATAAAATAAAGAGTGCTTCTGAGAGAAATATTAAAAGATATTATCAAAAACAGTTACTGACCGTTCAGGTTGTACATGAACAAGACACAACAACTTTTGATCTTTCAAAGGTACTTGTAGCCTTACCTTTGAAATGATTAACTGATAAACTTGTCTGTGTGGAACAGTGGCCTTTGACATCAGAAACATTACAAGCACTAGAATAGCTGGTACAGGAGCAGCTAGATGCTCAACATATTGAAGAATCAACTAGTTCTTGGAATTATCCTATACTTGTTATTAAAAAGAAATCTGGGAAATGAAGAATGGTAACATTAGAGAGCTCTTAATAAGGTGATTCAGCCAATGGGTGCTTCACAGCCTGGAATTCCCTTGCCTTCTTTATTACCCCTTGGATCATTGATTATAGTGAATGATTGAAATCATTGCTTTTCCACTATAACATCACAAGTTCAGTAGAGAGAAAAACTTGCCTTCACAGTTCCTACTTATAATAATTCCCAGCCTGTTAAAAGGCATCAGTGGAACGTCATCATTCAACAAGTAATGTTAAACAGCCCCACCTTGTGTCAATATTTTGTACAACAGCCATTGGAAATATTTAGTAAAGTTTCCTCAATCTATTATTTACTATTACATGGATGATATCTTACTAGCTGATTCAGACGCAGATAAAATAGAAAAAAAAATGTTTGAAGAAATAAAGGAAATTTTGTCTTGTTTAAGAATACAAATTGCTCCTAAAAAATACAAAGAGGGGATTCTATTAATTGCTTAGGATGTAAGACAAGTTTATGAAAAAAATTAACCAATTTTTCATAAAGAATGTACAAATCGGGAGAGATCGACTATTAACTTAATAATTTTCAAAAATTGCTGGGAGATATTAACTGAATATGGCCCACAACTGGATGAATAACTCAAGAACTAAGTAATTTATTTCAAACCTTACGAGGTGATAATTTCAAGAAAACTGTCAGCTAAGGCTGAGAAAATTGGACTTGGTAGACGAGAAATTGTGGTGCACATGTGGATCACTTAGCTGTATCCTTGTAATACTACCATGTGTGCGTGCTCCCACAGGAATTCTTACACAGAGAGAAGACAGTACCTAAGAATGGATATTTTTACCACACAAACAGAGTAAAAAAATAAAGAAATGTAGAAAAGGTTTCTGAATTGATTCTGAAAGGAAAACTGAGACTTCATCAATTAACAGGAATAGACTCAGCTGAAATTGTGGTGCCTTTTACTCATGCTGAAATTCCCTCATAATGGGCAGAAAATGAACATTGGGATAGCACTTGCAGTAATTTCTTGGGAGCAAGTAGCAACAAATAATCATAAAAGCAAGAGACTTCAGTTTATAAAGAGAAATAATTGGATCCTTCCTCAAACTGTATGGGAAACATTCTGAAGCCCCTACATTTTATGATGGAAATAAATTAGGAAAGGCAGGTTGTAAGTCAGGAAAAATAAGTAAAACAGCTCAAAGCCCTAATTATTCTGTTCAAAAGTCAGAATTATGTGCTATTCTCATGGTATTATTAAATTTTTCAGAACCTCCTAATATAGTTACTGACTTTCAATATGCAGAAAGAGTTGTTTTACGTATTGAAACCACTGAACTTATTAGAGATGATTCAGATCTAACTTAGTTATATATTCAACTACAAGTAATTAGAAATAGAAATCATCCATTATATATAATATATATCAGAACCTATATGGGTCTATCAGGCCACTTAACAAAAGGTAATGATGAAATTGATAAACTATTGGTAGGAAATGTGATAGAAGCCTCAGAATTTCAAAAGAAACATCATGTTAATAGCCAGTGTTTGAAGAAAGATTTTTCTATCACTTTGCAACAAGCCAAGGAAATTATAAGGAAATGTCCTACTTGTTCTTTGTATAACCAAACTCCATTACCTGAAGGAAGTAACCCAAAAAGTTATCAAAGAAATAAAATTTGACAAATTTTGCAGAGTTTGGGAAATTAAAGTCTGTGCACCATACCATAGATACTTATTCAGTATTTCAAGGGGCAATGACAATGACTTTTGAAAAAGGCTGATTCTGTAATTACTCATTTATTAGAAGTTATGGCTATTATGAGAATACCTGTAAAAATTAAAACTGACAGTCTCCATATTTTTCTTGTAAAATGAAACATTTTTTTAAATATTACAACATAAGGCATATTACAAGTATACCACAAAATCCTATAGGACAAGTAGTTATGCGAAGATCTAATAACACTTTGAAAGATATGCTTAATACACACAATGGGGTTATAAAGACCCCCAAGATAGATTACACAATTTTTTATTAATTCTTAATGTCTTAAATGCTAATGAGAAATGAGCTACAGCTGCAGAGAGACATTGGATAGTAGAAAAAAACTGCTGAATTAAATCAGTCTGTATACTTCAAAGATGTGAGGACCTCAAAATGGAAACCAGGATATGTGTTTTCTTTCTTTTTTTTTTACAGAGAAGAAAAGATATGGATACCATCAAGATTGTTAAAGATTAAATTTGAACAAGAGAGATCTCATGATTGGGAGAAGGGATAGTTCATCCCACAGCATGGTCACACATCAATCTAAACCAACTTGTAAGACTACCAAATGCCTTTCATTTGATCAGATATAACCTGCCAAAAAGAAGGAACTCCCCAAAGGTAGGGTAGGGACCAGGTTTTGTTTTTGTCATTCCAGGAGAATAAAAGCATCCAACTAAAGAATCTGAAGACCACTTGACAAATCAAACATCAGAAGAAGGACAAATCATCAAGAGAAAATGTCCCAAGAAAAAGAGTAAATTGATCTAATGGTAAAGCTCACATCCAGCAGAATAAAATTTCATAAATCTTCCCCAGTGTTTGTTTCTTCTGTTTTCTACGGACATATAAGGGAAAGGGTTTTTTTGTGGTTCTGGTTCAGTTAAATATTGAAGCTGCCTTTGTAGTTGGACCATTACTCTTTCCTTTTCTAAACCCAATCATGCTTATTAAAGGAAATGCCATTGCCCCCAGATAGCAGAAAGTAATTTTAAGAACACAATGCCCATATTTCCAAGAGATGGGAAGGTGGTTTTTGGTCAGTGAGTTATATATATCTATCATCATTTAGAGGGATTGGTTATAAGTTGTTACTGGTCATGATCAGGGAGGAAACTAAGCAAAGGAGGTTATATTCAGGGACCTTGTTCTGAAAAAAAAATGGAGCATATAGGAATGATAGTATAAAAGGGTAGATTATTGAATCTACATTAAAACTAAAAAGCAACTATTAATCTCAAATATTACATTGGTATGGAATTTTGTATATTGATACAAATTAAGGTTATTTTTTGTTATATTCTATATATCTTTCTACACTTGTTTAAGGTATTATTCCTATATATCACATTTAACAATGTAACATAAATTTCTAGTACTTAAAAGTTATTACAAACTATTTAGGATAATTAAGAAATGAAGGTTAGTTAGTCAATTAACAATCAAATTTGTGGCTATGTTTAGTATGTTTTCAAGGTCAAACAGAGATATATTTTAGACAAATAGATGCTCTTTAAACACTTTAGAGACTTACAGAATATGTCATTTAAGTTGCTTTAATAACCTAAGTCTTTTCATGAGAGAGAGACATGTCTGCTCCTGACAGCACCAATTTGCTTCAAAAAAGGAAGATGGGCATCGAAGAACCTCAATATGGACTTTGCTTTCTTTGTGGCAAAAGTTAGCCACTGGGTAAGAGACTGCCCTCACCTCAACTGCTGACAGTATGCTGTCCAAGTTGGACTAACAGGACACAGAAGAATGTGACTGCCAAAATTTGCCAAGACAAAATTCCTGCTTCACAGAAAAGTCTGTCAGATATTCTAGGCCTGTAGGCTGAAGATGGATGTCCTAGCATTGCATTGGTGACTGTCCAGTCAGCCACATGTCTCTGTCATTTGTATAGTTTTGGAAGTTGTTTCCTCTGCACTTCCTGTTTACTCAAGTAATATTATACCCTTCTCAGGTCTCTTATGGGATTGAAGACTAGATTAAATATAGTTACAGTTTTCCTTGTTACCAAATTCAGAAAAGAAACTCACAAAAGAGATATAAACTGTATAAGGTTAAGAGACATAAAAGCTTCAGCTGTTTATCTAGGAAAATGTTTTAAGTTTTAAAAAGATATTTCTAGGTTGGTAACACAAGTTATGATAGAAAGTGAATTAGGTACAAAACTTTGGACTCACTAAGATAGGATAGATAATAGAGTAGATTATCTGAATTTGCCAAATACAAATGGGCTAGATATTGTGAATGCAATTCTTACTTGATAATTGCTCTTATTGTATATAGTTTCACTTTGTTAAAGTTAAAACCTTTCCCTTTTATTTAGAGAATGTTGTAGGATATTTTGATCACCCTCTGACATTGCTGAGACTCCAATAAAGTTTCCCTTGAATCAAAGGGTAGAGCTGGCCACTAGGTGACCACAATAAGCCATCAACATTGTGGAGGACCAAGGACACACAGAGAGACACAGGAAGTAGTAGGGATGGTTTAGAAAGATTCTCAGTCTCTTTTGAATTAAAGAAGGAGAGAGAGAGATCACTAGTTGCTCTTCTGCTTCTTCTCTGATCATTCGGGTTCTTATCCCGGTATCTGACTCCTGAGTTTTTATTGATAAAGAAAAATTAGATAAACACTTAAAGATAACACACGATAACTTTTCCTATTGTACATAGTTTTACTATGTTAGATTTAAAACTTTTCCTTTTTATTTAGACAAAAAAGGGGAAATGTTGAGATATTTGTTTTCACTGACACTCCAAGACTGAGAATAATGTTAAACCTTGGATCAAGGGGCAGAGTCCATGACTGCCTGACTGGAATTAGCCATAGAAATTTTAAAAGGCCAGATAGAGAGGTACAGGAAAAGATAAGGTGGGGCTTAGGGAGGTTTTGAGGACTTTTTTTTAAGCTGGGAAGGTGGAGAGAAAGAATCATCCTGTTGTTTCTCTGTTGTTTTCTGTTCTATCTGGTTTGCATCCCAATATCTGATTCCAGAGTTTTTACTGCTAAAAGAATAACTTAGATAAACACATTAGGAAGGCACACCTAGTATGAGAAGGCTGATGGAGAAAAGACTGCTCTATTTGCTCTGGTGCATAGTAGGAGAATTTTTACATAGTTAGAAGGTAACTGTGTTTAACTTCTTTTATGTATGCATAATTTAAAATTTTATTTTTAGGAAGCTGGGTTTAAGAAGAAAGCTAAATAAGATGAAAGCTCTACATATTGAGCCAAGACCTATACCTAGGCATGCCATCGGATCTACGGGAGAGCCTTCTAGTATGATGCAACTGCATGGACATAGTATTAAACCAACTCCTAATGACTTCTTGTTTTACCCATCGATCAATCTATCTCTCAACCTTCGCCCTAAAAAGTTCTATTTCTAATAGACAGTGATTAACACAGATATCAACAACTGGCCAAAATGTAAAGACTAAGAGAATAAGTAATCCCTAGAGAGAACATACACACACACACACACACACACACACACACGCGCGCGCGCGCGCACACACACACACACACGCACATGTATATATACATACACATATACATATATATATATTACCCTCTCCACAAGACTCAGGAATCATTGTAGAAGAGGGAGTTAAAAGATTTTAAGATACACATATACATATATATATTACCCTCTCCACAAGACTCAGGAATCATTGTAGAAGAGGGAGTTAAAAGATTTTAAGAGCCAAAAATAGTGAATAACTGCAAAGTAACATTGTCTTCTGGACACAGAGGGCCAGTATGTTGCTGGAGAATTGTTCGTACAGCCATTCCACTGTGTGAAGATGTATTTTCTGTGGTTGGTGAAATAAAAAGCTGAACAGACAATAGGTGGCAGGAAGTATAGGCAGGATTTCTGTGGACAGAATGGAAGAGCAGGAAATGAATCAAGGTAGGCAGGAGATGGCATGGAGACACAGGAAGTCAGACATATAAAATAAAAGAAAGGTAAAAAGTCACATGGTAAAATGTAGATTAATAAAAGCAGGTTAATTTTAGCTATAAGCACCAGTGAAACAAGCCTAAACTGATGCTGATCTTTCATAATTAATAAAAAGTCTCCATGTCATTTTTGGGGATCTGGCTGTCAGGACAGAGAAAGACTCACTACACAGCTGCACATATGAATTCATAGTGATTGTGAAAACGTGAACAAAACCTGTGTAGACCCAACAAAACTAAATCTCAGCACATAGAAGAGAATTAGGCACACAACCCCACCTGAGCCGTGGAGCAAATGGCAATTGTTAGCTGCTGGAAAGGGGGAGAGAGAGTTTTCTCTAAAAGTATATTCTCTGGTAAATTAACCATGCTCCAGTGGAAGGCATCATATTCACAACTATTTGGACAGCACAAATTGGTTTTGCAGGGTTTAAAGAAAAAGACAAAAAGCTGAGTGGGGATGGAAGATGGGACTGATCTAAAAAGAGTTAGGGAAGAGGGCAAATATGATAAAAATATCATACAAAACTGGAAACTCTCAAATAACTAAAAAAATTAACAATTATGCTCATAAAAAAGAGTGTTTTGGCTGGAGGAGCTCTAGCAGTAACTAGGAAAGCCCTGATTTGAAGAAATCATAAACAGCTAACACGGAAAGGAAGACACTCAGAGAGTAAACAACACGATGAAGTAGGATCTTGGTTGTAATCTTTGGCTAAAATAAAAGTGATCATTTTTAAGGGGAAAATGACAGTATCATGTTACCAGGTAGATAGAGGTCACTGAATCGGCTATTTCAATGTGTAGAAAAATATACTAAAGAATGTATAAGGGAAAAACTGAAATGCACCTGTACAGCTTTAAAAACAATCCAATAACCCTCCTTCTTGGGTTTCCAGTTCATGGTATATTTGAAAGTGTTTGGCATAAATGCTTAAGCAAAACACCTGGAAAAGAAGAAAAAAATCAGCTCAATGACTGGAATAGTGGATAATTAGTAGGATATATATGAATGCCAACAGTATGTTATGAAACATTTAGTACAAGATTTTTTTGGTCATTTGTATTTCAGTTGTGTTGGAGCATTTCCGTATTAATAATACAATAAAAAGAATGATTTCTTTAATGGGAAACCTCTTTCAGTCATTCTATGCAACATTATTTCTAAAATGTATCAGGTTCTCTCATATTTATTACAATAATTCTAACTAAGAGAAACTTCAAGCCGAGACAGGGATATTAATAAGTAATATTTTGGAAAGAAGCCATGTGATATCTCTAATTTGTACATTATATAGAAATCATGTTCAAACTAATGAGCATGGCCTTCTGTGCTGATAGATCACTTATTGTTCCAGATTCATGGCTGGTGACAAAAAAAGTGGCTGATACAATACTAAGCAAAATAATGCAATGATAAACATTGAATGAATGGGTCATTTATTTACTTGTATTATCAAATTTCATCATCTCAATTATTTTATGGTTTAACTATGATTACCTTTTACATTTTGCACTTAAAATTTGCATAAAAGGTTAAATAATGGGGGGATTGACTTCAGGCCCTATAATTGCTAGGCAAGCATTTTACCAAAGTGCAAGTTCTCTTTTTTTAATTTTATTTTGTAATTTAATTTAATTTTACATATCAGCCATGGATTCCCTTGTTCTCCCCCCCTCCCGCCCCCCTTCCCCCCAACCCACCCCCCATTCCCATCTCCTCCATGGCAAAGATTTCCCTGAGGGTTGAGTTCAACTTGGTAGATTCAGTCCAGGCAGGTCCAGTCCCCTCCTCCCTGGCTGAGTCCAATTTGCAAGAAAGATGGGGGTTTGTATGAGCGAGAATTGTTGAGACCAAGGTTGGAAAAAGCACAGGGACAAATAGCCAAACAGATGGAAACACATGAACTATGAACCAATAGCTGAGGAGCCCCCAACTGGATCAGGCCCTCTAGATAAGTGAGACAGTTGATTAGCTTGATCTGTTTGGGAGGTACCCAGGCAGTGGGACCAGGACCTGTCCTCAGTGCATGTGCTGGCTGTTTGGAACCTGGGGCTTATACAGGGACACTTGGCTCAGCCTGAAAGTGCAAGTTCTTAAGTGCTCTTTCCAAGTTCTTAATGAATGTGAACAATGGCATGTGTGTTGTAATCTCCTAACTTGACATTTACTTACCAAGACAACTGCACAAAACAAATACTATGTGACAAAGAGTTCCCAGAATCAAGTGTATTTGGGGAGCTTTGGAATAGGTTGGATAAATTAAACAGAAGTCTTCTTGCAGGCTTAAATAATCTTAAAAAGATTACAATACATAAACATAATATAGAATATTTACATAATTGGACACAGCAAGATGTATCTACATCTATATGCATATTTGTATCAATAATAATGAAATAAAAAGAGACTGTGAACTTGAGAGGGAGTGGGCTGGGAAGCACAGGAGTAGTGAGGAGAAGGGGAAGGAAATGATGTAAATACACTTCGCAAATATGAAATTTTAAAATGAAATTAAGAAACACAAAAAAATGTAATAGTTATTTGCATGCAATCATGTGACATCCAGTTCTACAAAAGAGGGAACACAATGATGAAATAAATCTAGGTTTTTACAAATGTGATAACCATAGTACTATAAATAGTATTGTGACCATCAAAATTTAATTTTTGTTGAAATCCTAACCTTCAAGGTCTACAGAATAATAGCTTATTTGGATTAAGGTCACTGAAAATTTAATTAGAATAAAATCATATTGTACTAGAATGGACCATTATTCCACAGGAGATGCAAAAGGCAAATACCAAATGGCAGTAGGCAGGCAATGGCATGCAGCAGTTGGAAGCTAAGGGATGTCATGAAGTGACAGCTCCCCCCAGAAACTCATGAGGCACTGTGTTACAATAGGTAGGGTCAATGTTTGAAGAGACACTTGAGAACAGATACTCAGATGACCTATGTAGAAGAGATACTATTTGCAGCGAAGAATACACAGCTAGTTGAGTAAGAAACAAATCCATTACACTCTTTTCTCGGGTAGAAAAAAAAAATGAAGCTTTCAGCTTAAACTTAGACACATGGCACCCAGGACACAATCAGGAAATATTGTATGAGCTATTTCACACTGTCATTATCACTCTGACCACCAAACTGTTGTTGACCCTTTGTGGTACTTTACAGAACTCCAAAGGGAATATACAGTATTACCCTAGCAAGGAAAGAAGGAGTCATTAAGGTACAGTTTTCCTAGTGAGAATACTGTTTCTCAGACATCGGGGAAATATTTGTGTCCATAGGGTTACGATAGTAGTGCATTTACTAGAGGCACATGTCTTTGACAATTAGTATTCCCTGTAATAAAGTTGGTAGACAGAGTTTGGCCTGTGGCAATACAGTGATTAGTAGTACTTAATTGAAACAAACTTGTTTCCAAAAGTATATTGGAATGACAAAGAAAATACTTACTATAGTGACAGTTAAGATACAGTTTAAAATAATAATGTCATTTCTCTTGGCATATTGTTGGTATTCGTTAAATTATTTATTATGCTTAAGCTAGTTCCCAGGACTTCATGTAGATGATCTTAAATTATTCAAAAGGTTGATCTAAAACAAAAAGGGAAACATGGTCATCTTTTCTCTCAACCTTTTATGCTCACATTTTCATGGTCATTTGCAATTTATTTGTTAATTCGGCCAGCTCTACAAAGTGTGATCTAAATGCTAAGTGGGAATCATCCACAGATAAAAGATATTTATTCTGCCCTGATGTCCTGCTCTTAAATAGAGTAATGTATTAACAGAACCAGTGACATCCTATCAATGCCCACATACTGCACATGAGAGGTCTAGGAGAGGAAACTCATTGAATAATTTACCTATATTGACAGTGAGAAGCATGAGGATGTCTACATGAATTATAGGATCTTTTATTTTCAAGAAATTTCTACAGACGCAGCAAATGTGCTACCTACATTCTGTTACTTAGCAAGAGTAACTCCATAAAGGTGAATTCTCCAAGTAACTGACACACCTAGTAAAAGACAAACTTTGTGAAAGAACTCTCCACTAATGTAGATAGAAATCTATAAAACTCATGACCTACATACTTATGGCCTGTAGTGGGTAAGAGGATTACTCGAACTTCGATGTAACAGTAGCTTCCAAGAGTTGAACTACTAAATTTAACATATAAAGGATAAAATGACCTACATAAAGAGCCTTGACCCAAAGACAAGATTTCTCCATAATTAGTGCTTTTGAAAGCACTTTGGAAATCTAACTGGGGTATTGCTAAATGCAAACATGCCATTTTGCAGTAAATAATAATAATTTAACCACTGAAAGAAACTTGCAAGATGATTGTGACACACAAAGCAACAGTCTCTCTAATATTGTCCACCCCTTACTTTCCAGGTAGTTATATAAAAGATTTTGCAAATTAATCATTTTGAGACATGGATTAACCCTGCATTGTCCAGCAGGTTCCACAGTAATCTTAAGTAGAAAGCAATGGACAGAGAATCGATGAATAATGTATTTGAAAAAGCCACACTAATGTCTTTGAAGATAAAAGGAATCCAGGAAGAAGAAGAACAACTTCTAGAAGCCTGATAGGGCAAGAAGAAAGACTGATCCCTTAAACTACTAAAAGGAACATAGATTTTGGCAACACCTGGATCTTTGTCCCATAAGAACCTTTTTGATTTGCAGTTTCTAAAACTGTAAATTAACAGCATCATGCCTTTTTAAACAGTTAAGTAAACTGATCACAGCAGTGATAGGAAACCATTGCCCTGGTTTTTACAGAGTTCTAAGAAAAAGAATGAAGATATAATGTCCTGGGTTTTATGGCAGTTGCCAATTATATCAACACTTGAAAGGCTGAGGCAGAAAGCTGACCAAATGGAAGCTACTCTAGACTTCATAGTGAGAGCCTATCTCAATATTTTTAACCAGCAAAATATTTTAAGGAATTTATTTAATACTTAGGAAAGATGCTCTCTTTATTGTAAGGAGGAAACTTGATACTTAAAGGAAAATACTGTAATTATATTATAATCCCCAAATAAAGAATTCTTAAAAAGAAATTTGAATTCTATAAAAAAAAAATCTTAAAAACAATGCAACCCATTTTGATCTGCTTTGCTTTCATCATGAAATTCTCTAACACTTAATGAGGTTTCAGGATGTAAAATATAGAATAGGTGCTCTAGGTGATGAATTGTATTCCACCCATAAGAATAGTTTATCTTTATTACAAATCAGTGAAAAGTAAGAGGGCTCTTCAGGACCTCTGAGTCTAAAATCCATCCTGCCTGCCTTATGTGGTGGGGCAATGGTGGCACAGAACTTGTGCAAGTGGCCAACAAATCACTGGTCCAACTTGAGGCCCACACCAGGTGAGGGAGCCCACACCTGACACTGCCTAGATGGCCAGGAACCAAAGAGTAGACAGCCCAGAGACCCAGGATAGAACCAAACATGACTGGGAAAAAATTCAATGGAATGATTCCTAATGATATTCTGCTATACTCATAGGTCAGTGCCTAGCCCAAATGTCATCAGAGACATGTCATCCAGCAACTGATGGGAGCAGATTCAGAGACATACAGGCAAACACTAAGCAGAGCAAGAGAACCCAACAGAAGAGCAAGAGGAAGGATTGTAGGAGGCAGAGGACTTGAGAAAAACACAGAAACATGGCCTCTTCTAATTCTTATACCTCACACCTTTATGCTGGCAATTTTTGAATAGGCACATCAGAACTGTAAGATAAACTCATGATCTGCATTATTTGAAATGTTTTTAAAGACAGTTTTAAATGTTTTTAAAATGTTTTGAAAGTGCTCATAATTGTATTGATATAAAGATAACAGATATCTTCTGAAAGCTTGCTATGATTGCTGTACTTTAATTTGAAAAATCAAAATCATATTTTAACCTCCAGAATACTTTTTGAAACCTTACTGAAGTGAGATATGATGCTTAAAGTAACTGAGTAACCTGTAAAATGACAAAGTTATTAACTAACTAGCCCAACACTGAATCCTCACTTGACTGATCTGAAAGTTAAGATTTGAACAGAAGTCACAGTGGTACAGCTGCTAAGGGCCAGAGTATTTCTTCCCCCACAGCCAACAGGTCAACAAAGCATGCTTTGAACAACCTTAAATGCTGTCTTTATATGTTTTTCCCATCCCATTATCAAAACTGAATTTGTACCTCTCACAGAAATTAAAGTGAAAAGCTTATAACAATTATGTCCATAATATTGCTCATAGACTATTACTTGGAGAAGAATTTTGTTTACAAATTGTGTATTATAAAATACTTTTTCATTTAAAATTGTTTTAGATTAAAACGATAACCCTATCTATTTTACTAGCCTGCTGGTTCAAAGGAACTTGATGTTTATAGCTATTGATCACAGGCTTTCTTGGTAAAAGGGTGTGAAGGAAGAAAGAAATTAAAGAACCTCTATCTCATTCTCTAGAAGATCCTTGTGGAAATCTCATCCATGAAGTCTGCAAAAAAGTGAATAAAATGATTGATTTTTTTCTGAAGAGATGTGAACAAATCACCTTAGATAAGACATGAAGGAAGCAAGGAAGGAAGGAAGGAGGAAGGAAGGAAGGAAAGAAAGAAAGAAAGAAAGAAAGAAAGAAAAAAGAAAAAAGAAAGAAAAAAGAAAGAAAGAGGAAAGAAAGAAGAAAGAAAGAAAAGATGATCTTATCCAAATGTAGCCTGGTGTTCAAATAAGGTCACCATAGCAACCTGAGTAATATGCAGGGGGCTACACTACTGAAGAAAAAAAAATCTCTTTCCCAGGAACCATTAACTGCCCCTAAATATTTGGGGAGGAGCATTGTCTTGTGTGTCCCTTCTCCAATCCATGATGAAGAGTTACTGTGCAATTACAGCGGCTGATAGTTCACAAAGTCAATAGCCATATCATGCCTGGAGGCTATCATTCCACAATAGACATAGACCACACAAAAAAAAGAAAGGGTTTGTTTTATTTTTGTTTCATTTACAAGGAACCAGTGGCATTAGGCAACTATATCTACAACTACCATCCATAACAAGAATAAGAAAAAAACATAGAATATCCTAAAATTTCCCAGACAATTGGGGGGGGGCTTCTTTTAGAAATTATCCTTATTTCTGTCTCTATTTTAAAATATAGACATATTTGTTTTTTTTCCTGTAGTCTTTCAAGTGAAGTAACTCTGCACCCCACCCGTGCTGCTGTTATTCAAAAGATTCCAACTTCTGCCCTGACAGGAGCAAAGGTTTTCCCTATTCAATGAGGAGATCATAGAGAATTCATGTTTGAAGGAAAGAAAAACACCTTCAAAAAAAGATTGGCAGGATGTGATGCTAGTCATTAAGAAAACTAAATCTGATACCTGTGATGACTATTCTTGTTTGTATACTTGACTTCATCTGGAATTGAATAAAATCCAATCAGTTGGGTACCCCTATGAGGACTTTTCTTCTTAATTAAATCATTTGTAGTGGGAAGATTCACTTTTAATCTATATCATTTGAGGTGGGAAGATCCACCTTTAATCTGTACCACACCTTCTGTTGGTAGCCTATATAAAGGACAGGAAGAAAGAAGCCCTTCCTCAGGCTTTTTGCCTGTTTGGTCTCTCTCTTTTGCTTGCAAGTCCATCCATTTTCTAGCATTAGAGCCGACTTCTTTGGGACTCTGGTATATATTGAAGAACAGCTGAGACATCAAGCCTCATTGACTGAACAATTACTAGATTCTTATACTTCCTGCTGAGAGACAGCCACTGCTGAACTAGTTGGACTACAGCCTGTAAGCAATTCAATTCAACTACACCACCTTGTTCAGGAAACAGAGATAGTTTGCCTCCCTTCTGAGCACTGTCTGAGATGACAATCAAAAAACAGTAAATAGAAAACCCATTTTTTTAAAACCTTACTCAATGACTCTCAATGTTCTAAAATTTCTACCTCACTTTAATTCAATGAAGCAAAGTAAAATCTTTCCAAAGAAGTTTATGACCCCTGACTTGGAAACATTCTAGAACTATCTACAGATGACACCAACTAGTTGTCAATACATATCTGATTTGTTAAGTTTGTGAATGAACTGAATGGATGAAGGGAACTTAAATTGCTGTCATCAATAAAGCATTTGAAGCTGTAAAGAGAAGAAAATCAATCTAAATTTGGCTTTATAAATGCAGTGTTTAATTTCCTTTTTAAATTCAATTTGCTTAAATTAATATAAACCACTAGACCCAAGAATAAAGAAAGCTGATTACAAAAGTTAATTAAAAATATTTCATTTTGCTGGACAAGATGAGGTACATGAAGAAACATTATTCATACTCAGACAATTTTCAGAGAGCTGCCATGGAAGATTAAAAGTTGACTTTGTGGCAAAAACAGGTATACAAAAATGCTATCTTCTTGTTTACCCAGGCTTACTAAAGTGTAATTTTGAATGTGTGTTAATACATAATAAGAGAAAGGGAAATTGTGCATGCAACTGCTTTTTTGTTATCATTTGCCAAGAAGCTAAAATAAGTTATATCTAGTAATATAATCTCATAGACACTAATTAGAATCATACAATAAAATTAGTTTAATTAACTACTATGTTTCAGTCACTGTGGGGACCCTGTGGTTAGATAGATAAATAAGATGTTGTCCTACACCTAGTAAGCTCTGAGTTTGGCAGAGCACACATGAACATAAGTGACTGGCCTAAAGACTTTGTGAAAAATGCTATGATCTAGAAGGCTGAGTAAGGATCATTGAATGTCATAAATCAGCCTTTGGAGGACACTGGGAAAATCTTCATAGAGTAAGCCATGTAAGTATTTTGTTTCTGGAATGGCAATGGAAAGGAAAATATCACATGAAGAGGTATGAGCATGAGCAGAAAGAAGGATAAAGTAAAGGACAATATTGTAAGCACCACTGCTTACTCATCAATCAAAGGTTACCTGAATGTAGTCGGAGGGGATGTCAACTACCAGGCTTGGGTCAGAGGAGTCACAGCAAGACTAAGGTTGTACAAAGTGTATGGCAAGCAATCATACTTTTTATACCTTTATCAGAAACAGAATATAATGGTAGTTGCCAGGATACAATGATGTTTGCAAGTCATACAGAGTACACAAGATGAATATCTAAGACTAATTGTTCTGTCAAACTTCTATATGATTTGTTTACCTATAGGGAACACATAAATAGAAAAGGTTTTCTGGATGTTCTACTGCCTAAGGAAGTCCCTCAATTTCTCAGAAATTAAAAGACACAGTGCCCCAGGAGCCTTGGACACTAACCTTAAAATCTTATGATATATGCCTCTCAAGGAAGCTAGACTGGGCCAGCTCCATAATTCCCTGCACATCATCCCTGGAAGAGATACTGGTGTAGCCCAAACCGGGGAAATTGTTACTGGAAACCAGGCAAAGAATAAACAAGAATCAATGATACAATGGTTCAAATTTCATACAAGGTCAACTCAATGTGAACTGTAGTAGTTTTGTTTCAAATATCCTCCCAACTAAAACTTACTACAGAGGCTTTTACATTGTTGCTTTATATTTTTATGAGTGAAATATGGGTATGGTGTAGGTCAACGAAACCAGTAGGAGGTTATTTTTACATGTTCTTACAGAGGAAGAGCAATTGAAGAGATAAAAAATTCAGTCTTACTGAACACATGAGTGTTGCAGAATATTATTTTAAGATGTGTTACATTTGTTTATCCTCTGGAACATTTATTTAATGATGCAAAGCTGTGTTGCATTCTTTTATGTTGCATTTGTTTATCTCTATGAAGCTGTTACTGTGCCTGTCTAAAACCCCTGATTGGTCTAATAAAGAGCTGAGTGGCCAAACTTAAATAGCAAGGCAGGAGAAAAGATAGGTGGGCCTGGCAGGCAGAGAGAATAAGTAGAAGGAGAAATCTGGGAGAAAAAAAAGAGAAAGAGCAAATGAACAAGGAGAGGAGGACACTAGGGGCCTGCTACCCAGCCACACAGCCAGCTTTGGAGTAAGAGTGAAGGTAAGATATACAGAAGTAAGAAAAGAAAAAAGCCCAGAGGCAAAAGGTAGATTGGATAATTTAATTTAAGAAAATCTGGCAAGCAACAAGCCAAGCTAGGGTCAGGCATTTATAATTAAGAATAAGCCTCTGAATGTGTATTTTTGGAGATCTGGGTGGCAGCCCCCCCAAAATAGTAAAGAGTCAAAAGAGCAAAAACAAACAGCATCACATGAGAGTATATCAGTGTTCAAGATGTGATGTCTACCATAGGACATGCCTTTGGTGAAATTCCAGCTTCAACCATTCATTCTTTCACTCTGAAGAAACCACACATCCTTCAAACCTCAGTCTCTGCATCCATAAAGCTGTGAAAAAAATCCCTAGGTTTCCTAGGTTAGCTAAAAGCACATACAAAGAACTCAGTATTGTACAACCAGTAAATAGAAAAAAAACTATATATTAGAAAATTGGCATAATCTGAATGGACTTTTCTGTGAGATCAAGAGGACTGGTGGTGTCTCAAGTTCTCAACTCCAAAGTGTAATTTTTCAAATCGGATGTTGTACTAGTTCCTTTTCTGTTGCTGTTACATGGCCAAATAGGATTTATAGAAGAAAATATTTATTTTAGTTTATGGTTCTGGAGGGGTGAGTCCATCATGGTGGAGAGGCATGACGGCAAGCTGTAGGCAGGATGGCTGGAGCAGGATGCTGTATCATCACATTCCCAGTCATAAGCATGCAGCAGAGAGCAAACTGAAAGTGCGATGAAACTATGAAGTCTTAAATCCTGTCCTGGGTGGTGTACTTCTCCAGGAAGGCTTCACTTCCCCATTACCTCCCCAGTGTCAGCAACTAGGGACCAAGTGTTCAAACAGCTGAGCCTATGGGGAACATTTCTCATTCACTCCTACACAGGTATGTAGGATTACTGGAACATAATACCAATAGCCAAAAAGGAAGCTGTATTAGAATTCCTTGAGTGGTTAATGTTGTTGAGTAAAACCTCATTTTATTATTTATTTATTATTTTACTTACTAATTTTTTTTGTATGGGCCTATGCACACATGTGTACTTGGACATGTGCAGACCAGAGATAAAATACAATTCTTCACCTTATCTTTTGAGATAGGGTCTATCCCTAAGCTTAAAGCTCATTGATTCGGCCAGGCTGGCAGTCTAGTGAGGTCTGAAAATCTCCTATCTCTATCACCTTGTCACGAGGATTGGTAAGTCTGGTTCTGTACCCAGTTTTGTAGAGGGGTGATGGGGATCTGAACTTGGATCTCCCTGTGCGCAAAGCAAGTACTTTTTTATTGGATGATCTACCCAGTTGAGCTCCCTCATTTTTATTATAGTTGTTTTAAAAGAATACTATCATATTTGAAAAAACATTAATAATTTTATTAATATATACAAATGATAAAACCTTAAAGTCAAACCAAAAATATAAACTGCAATGCTTTAAACCACCTCATCATTAGCTCCAACAGTAGAATATACACATGGTGGTTTAAGGGTATAGCAGAAAGGAAAGGAATAGGAAATAGTGAAGGGAAGTCACTAGTGGAGTAATTCTCAACCATATCATCTATCAGATGTTTAGTTTAATTACTCTGAGCTACAGCACCCATGGCAGTAGAATGAGAATGGCTGTCTTCCCTCTCTTCATAGAGGAATTAGCATGATTAATGGAAATAGTACAAAGGGACCCTGATAGTATCTGGTAGCTGGCTTAGATCCAGAAAATATTCCCTTCCATCCTTACCTGCAGTGTGATATTGCTGCAATTGCTGACATTGTTGATACCGGTTAAGACTGAGATGGCCTCCACAAAACTTCTTCAGCTTACAACACCATTTTAACTGCTTACGTTCCCAAGGTAAACTTAATACTAATATAGCTAGCAACTCTCAGAGGGGTCCTTTTACCTCTCAGGAGAAATTTGGGAGTCTGGGGACATTTTTCTCTCTTACATCTGAAGAGTGGAAGAGAAGAAGGGTGAATGAATAGTGCTTACTGGGTAAAGGCCAGGGATCCTACCAGGCATCCCACAATGAGTAGGAGCTATTGTTTCTACACAAATAGAAACATGGATATGGTAACAGTATCTAGGTTAAGAATGGTTGAGCTAAAGATTGACACACTTATTTTCTCTATGACAGAAAACAGATTGCAGGCATTTCCTCTCTGGGAATGTCTGAAGCAAGCAGTGCCAATACTCTGAACTCAGAGTAGCCCATCAGTAAAACAGTTACACTTTTAATTACTTTGTGAACTGTCAAGATGACAATGGAACACAAAGTTGTGTAGTTCATTAACTGACACAGTTGTGCTATAAGGAAACACTGACAATTGTTTCTAATTAATTACAAATGATCCAATCCATCTCCATCTAAGCTGGATGAAGTGCGTGACTATGATCCACAAAGGCATCCAGAAACGTCAAGACAAATGGAGAATACTAGGAACTTTTCCTAAGTAAGCAATCACTGCGTCATAAAATTATTTTTAATTTGGATAGATAGTCATTACATTTTTTAAAATCCAACTGAAATATAAACAGAAGGTGAACTGCTTAATAGACAAAAACAATGCTATTCTCAGCAGATTCACCCACCTCCATCCTGAAGGCACATTTTAATGTCTTATTCAGAGGAAAAGTTCAATTTCTAGAGACGGTATTTAATGAGGTCTCTGAATTGTCCTTGAGGCAATTTGATAGAAAAGTTCATTCAGCAAGCTCTTACAATTGTTGATGGTAATTAGATTACTTACATGGTATCATAATTCCACCTTGCACTTACACCTCAGAAAGCCGTCTTGAGCACAGAGTTTCCATTAGTTTTACTTAACATTATCCATCTTTAGCTCCCCTACATTAGTTCTAGTTTGATTTAAAACAATCAATGTCATTATTCTTTAGGTCCAAGAACACACTGTCCACCAAGAGAGTTGGTGAGTCTTATAAAGATGTCATGGTGGAGTTATGACTTAAACATGAAGTGTACCCAGCATGTGGCATTGTTTTGAAAGAATGTGCAGACGTAAGCTATGGAGTCTGAAGTACGTTACTGGGGTTAAGGGAGCTTTGAAAGTTTTATCCACCCCTGTTCTAGTCAGTACTCTCTGGTTCTTCATCCCTGCTGCTTGAACAGTCATTAACACAAGTTCCCACTGTAGAGATTCTCACTACCACAAATTCTCTGCTTTGAGGAATGAAACTGAATGTCAAAATAAAATTCTCCTTTAAAGTGTTTCTGTTGTGTGTCTACTTGAGAGAAAAGTCACTAACTCGCAGCCACAAAAGAGACTATTCTAGACAACCTAGCATCTTCCCTACAGTATTGCACATAATCAAGGTGGTGATTGGCTGTTGTTCATGTATGGTAGCCAGCATGTCTTATCTAGTCACTCTCACTAAGAGCTTGGCATTCTCAGGTTTCTTCCTATAACTAAACCTATTTTCTGTGTTAACAGCCCTTCCAACCCTTCTCTGTCATTCAAAGCCACCACTGTACTTATGAACAAATTAGTTTCATTCAATAGAATAAAGAAATTAAGCTTTCTATAAGAAGTACTGTTTGGGAATTATCTGTTAAAAGAATTCCTAAATGCTGTAGGACATAAAGTTTTTTCCCTTTCATAATCAAAATGTATCATTCAATTTTATTGCTGGGCAGCGGTAGCACATGCTCTTTCTCCCCTAAGTTCTCTGGCCTGATGAATTTTAGGTATCTTCTATCAAGCTATCAATGAAAGAATAATTCATACCTCAAGTGAAACAACAGGAGAAAGTTAACCATTACGTAAGACTAGTGAAATTCAAAACTAGTTGGAGACTATACAGCAGAATAGTACAATCTTCTGATTTCGAGTTTTGGAAACACATTTCTCCATATCAGTATGCTAATCCTACGGAGTAATTTTCATTATGATGATGACAATGATGATGGTGTAATCAAGTGTGTATCTTTTTTAATGTAGTAATATCACATCCGTGTTTAAACATATTAGGAACATACTATAGACACAAATCTCTGCCCCTTTTCATTTAGTAAAGACCACATTTTTTTTTCAGGGAATATGCTTGTTTATATTGAACCCATTCTTAAACAATAATCCATAAAGCTACCTAAATAATTCCCCAAGCAGTATCTCACAGAGACTTGAATTCAGTAGGGAACGAATACTCATTTATGGCTAGTATCTCAAGTGACACTACTGTAAACATTTTCAAGTATCATATCTTTACTGATTCCTTTACCAACCCAGAAAGAAAAAAAACTAGCCACATCAACTTTTTGTCTTAACATCTTAACCAGCCCCCATCTAGTCTTCAAAATATCCATACTAAGAATTCACAGAGAAGATCAGTTTAATTTTCTACCATCTCTACAGCTATAGCCACACCAGAGACTATCTCCCAGTAATACAATTTAGTACAGCAAATTTATAATTTTCTTTAATTATCTCTAAAGTCACTAATAAACTCCTAATTGGCAAATCTAATTGATGCTTTTAGTCTTAATCAACAACTCTCTCCCTATGTCATATACACTGTTGAATGTACATTTCTTATATTTAACTTTCCCCCATAACTTTCATATTTATTCCCTCCATCTGATGCTTCTAATGTCTAACTGACTTCCCCTTTGCCTGGTTCTTCAACACCCTCAACATGGGCCTTTGAAAACTCAGTGGCCAGTCGCATAACCACCAGGATCTGCATAGGGGATATCTTACCTACAACTTACATGGCAACTTCAAATATCTAAAACTGACTTGTTAACCATATCAAGTATAGTGGAAAAGCTCCTTCATCCAGTGTTCCTCCCTCTATAACAATCAATTCCAATCTCACAATGGTACTTGAGGTCTCATTCCCACCCTCTCCTCTTTAAACCCAGGAAGTTTGTACTAAAATCACACTATTTAATCAAAATCTTACAAATCAGAGACTCATGGGTCATAAATGACTTCAAACAATAGAAGCCTGGTATTCTAGAGGTATAGAAACTAAGCACAGGAAGATTACCATGAATCTGAGGACAGCTTGGCTTCCATAGTGAATTCTAAGACAGACTGATAGGATGTGAAGCATAGCCTCAGAAATTATGGGAGGTAGAGCTGAAACAAGAGATGTCTGGACCATCCCTTATAACTTCCCAGTTCTTCCTGTCCTTGGACATTCAATGCCTGCCTCAGAGTTTTCAATGAGGAATTTGTGGAAAATAATAAGAAAATTTATGGATTTCCTCATAATAAGGGAGTGTATGATCTTGAATGCTTTACATTTCATACGCCCAGAAAATGAATAGTTGATATGGTATCCTTCAGGGAGTTCTGCCTCATAGATTCTGTATATTTACTGTATGTCACATTTCAGCCAGGGTCATTTGGCAAAGACCTTCATGAGATAAGGTCTCTCCCTGTGAGAAATATTCATCTTCTTCTTGGCCAGCCACTTGACAAGGAGATTAGAAATGTTCATCTATCTCTTTCCCTTCTTCAAGGCAGCTCCATAAAAGAGTGAAGGGATGAGTCACAGGCCAGCTTGCTGATGTTTTAGTGCCCTCTTCCCTAGATTCCCTTGAATACACCACCACCTTCAGAGCAGAGTTCATCCCTCACTCCTTATTGTCACCAATAAATTTGGTTTAGTTAATTTCTAGCCTGAACCAATTCAATAGCCCCCACCTACCCAAACAAATTCAGTTTCCACAGTCCAGTGTCACAATGCTGTCAAACATACACTGGAGTACATTCAGGCTGAAAACATTTGATGAATAGCTAATGTGTTAAGCCTTCTTGCCTTTACCTACATTTCCCAATTTCCTCATTCCCCCAAAACATTCTTACTGTTTCATCATCATGCCATGTTTCTGTGAAGTAGGTAGTTCAATCCCTCTCACACAGATGCCCACAGTTCTGTTAATAATTTGTCAGGTCATTTTTCACACACACACACATGAACACACAAGCAAACTTTCTATCCAGTTCAGGCAATTAGTTCCTTCTCTGTTTCAGCATTATTTTTCATAAATAAATAGATAAAATTATTCACTTTAATGTGACTTATATTTGAATCAGGTGCTGTGCAAAGTGCTTTCTGTCTATCTTATTGTTGAAGATTCAGAGCAACACCCTGAAATACTTTTATCCAATAGCTTTTAACAAAAGAATCTATGCTTTTAGAGAAACAAAACTGCCTATTCAATAAGTTGCTAACTGTGAAGGAATTATGTGAGAATGTAGCTCGGGTTTACTACAGAACTCTCTTCTTAAAAACAGTCACCATGGATCTCTGCTCACCTAGTACAGAAGCCAAGTAGCAATTAAGTAGCAAACATGGCTTGAGGCTTTACAGAACTTGCACTGTGGATATAGTTTACAAAATAGCCATTACCAGAGAAACCACAAGCTCAGATTTATTTAAAATCCTGGTGTATAGAACCAATCCTTATTACTTCAATCCTGAAATAGTTCTAAATTTCAGACATGTGTAGGACTTTAGAGCAAAAGCAGGGCAGCTCTAATGTAAAACATACTTCCTTATCCTGGTTTTCCTAAACGTTTGATTCTGGCTTAATAAAGAGCATCTCTGGGAAATTGAAAGTCAACTCATAATCATTGTCATTCATGGCCTTTTGTGTTGTTTTAAAAAGAAGTATTACACTAGAAACTTACACTATCTACCCTGTACCTCAAACTTAACTGAATTCAGTTTTGCTATGGAATGTCATTCTGTGTGCTGTGAATGTGTGTTGTCTGAATGGTTGATAAATAAAGCTGGCCAATGGTGAGGCAGAATATGGTTAGGCAGGACATTCCAACTAAAGAGTGAGGAAGGAGAAAGGCAGATCTGTAGCGCCGCCAGGAGAAACAAGATACAAAGTACCAGTAAGCCACATGCCATGTGATGAAGTATAGATTTATTGAAATGGGTTAATTTAAGATGTAAGAACTAGTTAGCAAGAAGCCTGAACCATTAGGCCATATAGTTTGAAAATAATATAAGCCTCTGGGTGTTTATGTGGGTCTGAGCAGCTGCAGACCCGGGAGGGACAGGAGAAAACTCCAGCTACACAGTTTATACAAAATGTTGGGCAAAAGTTGTTCATTGCTTATTAATGAGTATATAATTTTATGAATTATATGTATATGACATGGAAATATTTCCTTAGTCTCCTCTTGTTTGTATTTCTCTCAAAGCAATTTAAGAATGTTATTTATTTATGTATTTTGGTTATTTTGTTGCTGATTCAATTGGTAGGGCAAAATGCACCTGAGATGCTAAGCATACCTAATGAGTGTTATTTTTTCTATGCTCAGATATTTTTTGATATGGAAAATAAGGAGACAAAGCATTTTTGTGATTTTCCTGAGACCAACACAAAGAAAGTGATAAAGACCAAAAGTAAATCAAGGTTTTCAAATTTTCTCTAACCATTGCTAGAATCGAAAGGAATGTTAGTAAACCTACATCTGTAATTGTCTAATAACTCAGTGGATACTCACTTATTCTCTGTGCTATACCTACTTTTTCTATAAAATAAATATTCCCCAGGAAATTGCTGTTGCCCACACTGAGATTCTGTTTCCAGTACCTTTTGCTTATGGCTAATTCACAAATGAGAAACTTTGTAGGTGATGAGAGTAAAGTCACCTGTCCCGTTTCCTTGATATTCACAGCACTTGTGAGAGGGAGTTTCTGGAGTGAAGCTATGACCACAAAAGCTGTTCAAAGGCTTAGAACTTCAATAACGTGGAGAGACTCAACTGTTGCAAGTCCAGAGCCAAATTATCTTGAGCAATGGTTAGCCTTTAAGAGGTGTTTGCTACCCACCTCTATGTGTGAGCTGACATCTTTGTGGCTACTAAGTAAATACTTGGGAATCTGCAAACAGACCTCAGTTTCCACCAATTAAAAGGCAAAAGATATTATCAGATAGCATTCAAAATGTATACTTGATATTTCCCTTATTTGAGGTAAATCAATTGGGCTGTACCCAATGTCTTTATAAATATTTTTGGGGACCAAAAGTTGGATGACTGCGCTGTGACCTTTCTTGCCTGGCTGATCTGAGGTGACTGTACCCTTGACAACCGTTACTAAGTTACAAAAAACAATAACTCCCGGAAAAACCACAGAATGTACCTTTAGATTAATGTACTTTTAGATTAACTTCCTTGACTATGTTCCGTTGGTCAGTTGCACAAGCATTGGACCAAAGAGACCTCTCTCTGACTTTATTCTTCAAAGAGACTTCTCCCCTGACTCTTTTCTTCAAAGAGACCTCACCTGGATCCCATTATTCAAACTTTCATCTCCCCCTTTTTCCCTATTCATTTTTTCCATCTCCCAGCATATATAAACCCACTTCTCCTTGCAATAAACGAGACCTTGACACAACTCAGACTGACTCTGTCATTCATTATACGTGCCTGGTCTCCTTTTCTCTCTCGCCCCCATTGGTCCTTTAGGAGGTGCCTCCTCGAGTCCCACAAAATAACCTGGCCTGCTGGACGGGTCAAAATATATTTGAAAATGTCTTGTTTCATTATTTATTTGATTCTGTTATTATAAAAGTTTGTGGAAATTATGATGTGGGAACATGGAACTTGACGTAATCCAAAACTCTGTTCCCAAAGTCATGATCACTCATATTTGCCTCAAAATAAATTATTATCCCCCTCTGAAGTAAGTTGTGATTTTTTTTGTCAACACGGTATGAATAAATGCCAACATAAAGCTATATAAAGTTGCATTTGCAGAATCTTGATATGTTTAAATATGAAAGAAATTGTAAGTATTTTAATAAAATTGTTATCTTTAAAATGTTCTCAAATTCAAACAAGATGTAGTGTGTAGAATATAGGAACAAGAGCAAAAAAGCTAGAGTGTTGAAATATAAATTTCTTGATTTGGGTAAGATGAGGTTCTACATGTGATCAGTTATCTGAGAGTTATGTGAGAAATAAAAACAAGTAAAATTCTGACTCCAACCAATAAACCATGACAAACCACAGTATTTTAGACCTAATATAACATGTGAATCAGGCAATTTTGTATCATAAAGATATACTTAGATAAATACTCAGATACTCAGAAGAGGGGGATCAAATCATTTGCATCTACCAATTAATCTTAGTAGCATTAAAAATGGAATTACCAGTATAACAAATTAAGTTTAAACTTGCATCAATAGACTAAAATCCATAGCAATGTAAAACATTTCTAAACAAGTTGTTACTCTTTAAAAGTAGGTTCAATAATCTACCCTTTTATCTTATCATTATCTATACTGTTCCCTTCTATTCTTTAGAAAGAGATTGTATTTATAATCAACCTGCTTTGAATAAAAATATTGATTTTTCTCTGTCCCACACCAGAGGGCTCTTCTGATATGGGACATCAGAATCTCTTAATCTTTTATTTTAGGAATATGCTTGGGTTTAGAGAAGGAGTGAGCCAATTCCATCTCCAAAGCCAGCTTGGTATATTTGGGAATTTGGGTGTAGCTTCTCTTACTACTTCCTGCTGGATGGGGGTGCTGTATCTTATGGGGACACAAAGAAAATTTTAGGCTTATGGGGTAGTCTGTGAGGCTGTATTGTCTGAACCAGTTGCCTTGAAACCGTTCTGGATGTTGGATCATCTGGGCCATGGTGTCATCGGAGACCTTTCAGGGGGTCTTGGCTGGTCAAACTTGATATATCTTAATCTGGAACAAATCCATAGCCTCTTGCTTTCTGTAGAAACAAAAGCAGAGCCTCCTTTCCAAAGCAATATATCCTTACATCCAAATTTTGAAGTTAAGGTACCTTAAAATATATTTTTATTCTTGTTTGAGGTATTATGCTTATGTAACTCATTTAGATTCTAATGGATAATTAAGAAATACAGATTAATCATTAGTCTTCTATGATAGTCAAACTTATAGTCACGTTGTTTTCTAGGTATACATAGATATAATTCAATTAGGTAGGTAATCTTCAAACACTTCAAAGACCTACAGAATATGGCATTTAAAATGTTTTAAAAATTTTGACTTTCTGAACAGTGAGACATGTCTGCTCCTGACAGCACCGATTTACTTCAGAGAGGAGGATGGGCATTGAAGATACTCCATATGGAGTTTATCTTCACCTTGGCAAAAAATAGCCATTTGGGCAAGAAACTGTTCTTGTCTGGACTGCTTGATCAACTGGACATGCAGGACCCATAGGAAGGTGACCACTGAACTTTGCTTAGACCCAGAGATAAATGACTAAAAGACTCTAGGCCTGTGGGCTGAAGGCAGATGCCCCAACTTTACAAAAGAACTGTGGATGACTGTCCAGGCTGCCAGCTGTCTCTCTGTCTACCCTGCAAGACTCCTGAAAGTTGCATGCATCCTTCTTCTGTTTCTCAGGTAATAGTATATCCTTCTGGGGTCTTTGATGTAGTTGAAGACTAGATAGTTATAATTTCCTCAGTTACGATAAAAGATAAGTTAGAAATAAAGCCTTAGACTCACAAAAATTGATAGATAGGATATCTTCTTTAATATTGTAACTGTAATTCTTGCTTGATAATTGTTTTGTTATATGTAATTTTACTATGTTAAAGTTAAAACCTTCCTTTTTGAAAAATAAATAAATAAAAGGGGAAGTGCTGTGTATATCACTCTGTATAAATAAAATGCTGATTGGCCAGTAGCCAGGCAGGAAGTATAAGTAGGACAAGCAGAGAAGAGAATTCTGGGAACAGGAAGGCTGAGTTAGGAGACACCAGCCTGCCACCCAGGGAGCAGCATGTAATG
Source organism: Peromyscus nudipes (assembly GCA_902168325.1). Lineage (NCBI taxonomy): Eukaryota > Metazoa > Chordata > Mammalia > Rodentia > Cricetidae > Peromyscus > Peromyscus nudipes. The sequence continues at coordinate 5,737 of CABHPH010145887.1, read as the reverse complement.
GCACACAGGTAAAGCCACGGAACACGTGGTGACATATAGATTAACAGAAATGGGCTGAGTTTAAGTGTAAGAGCTAGTCAGTGGTAGGCCTGAACTAATGGCCGAGGAGTTTAATTAATAAAAAAAAATGTAATGACCAGACACTACATACGTTAACCACCTATAAAATATGTTAACCACCTATAAAAAGTCTAACCAAAGGCTGTAAAATACAGGTGTTTTACATTTTCAAGTATGTAGGAATAAAATAACATATTATTTTTCGATTACTTAACTGTCATCAGGAATAGAAAGCAGAGATACAGTTATGATTTCAATACTGTTATGTCTAAAAGGTGAACATGTGGAAAGTTTTGTAAACCATTCTGTCTCTTTTTCACATGTTTGAAATTTGCATGATATGTTTTAACAAAGCAATGGCCACAGTGAAACCTAAGGAGCTGCTACAAATCTGCAGCCTTAGCAGGAGCTGGGACTGATGCTCCTTCCCACAAAGGCCACTGCCCTGCTGACGAAGCTGGCAACTTCCCCTAAGCCATTATTACATTAAGAACGAGAAATAACTGACTTGCGGAGGGCACAAAAGAGTCTTTACCTCTAAAAATCATTAAGACGCTTTGGGCTAATTTGCACTCGAACCTGACCAGAAGTGCTCCAACAGTTTTCAGGAATTAAATTTTTTGCAAAAGAAAGTGAAAGACTGGCTATGAAACTGCACAAGTATTTTAGCCCTTAAACCCACTCGAAAGCCCCTGGCCTACAAATCCATGAAATGAACTGTGAAATCTGTGTGGCTGTAAAGAGGAGCATAGTGCCCAATGTGCCTCATAGGTGACTGTGGAAGACAGTTAAGAGACAAGAATTTCCCAGAAGGCAAAGAAAGGACTCACAAGAGCAACAGACAAGGGAGGTTACCCATTGGAAGATTCAAGCACTGTGACTGACGAGAGTTTCACAAGAAATTCATTCTCTTGTGGAAAAGGACATTCTAACTGTCTGTGTAGCAATGTTTACTGTGTTGATCTGTGGCTGTTGAGTTTTCCATCCCCCCGTTCTCAGAACAAAAGTTGTCACAAAAGTCAACCTTGCCCTATTTGACATTGATTACTGAATGCTTTGGAGACATATGACATGTTAGCAGAAGTCACTGATGACCGTTCTACAAGGAATCTCATTTAAACCTCACATAATATAGTGCTGAATGTGGCAAGAAGATAAAGGCAGGCTGATGAGAGTTCAGGGTATCCTCTTTAGGCAACTATTAAAAAATATTCATTTGTGTAAAGGACAGTCCATGATTGGAAGCAGTAACATGTAATGGTGGTACTATTGCTATTGTTGGAATTTTTATTATATTTACTTATGTATTTTTTATTTACTTGTGGTTTTTAATGAATGTGGTAGTTTGAATGAAAATGTCCCCCACAGGCTCTGGCATTTGAAACCTTAGTCTCCAGTAAGTGACACTATTTGGGAACACTTAAGAGGTATGGCCTTGATGGAGGAAGAACATCACTGGGGGTGGGCTTTGAGAGTTTATAGACTCACCATTTCCGGTTTACTCTCTCTGTTCCTTGTTTGCATTTGAAGATGTGAGTGCTGAGCTGTTTCTGCCATCATGCCTGGCACCTGCTGCCATATGCTACCTCTCTGTGATGGTGAGGGACTCATCCCTCTGGAACCTTAAGCTCCAAGTAAACCATTCCTTTTATAAGTTGCCTTGATCACGGTGTTTTATCACAGCAATAGAAAAGTAATTAATACAATGTTTATTTATATATTTATGATTTATTTACTTAGTGTATATCTGGGCAGGAGCATGCACATGCCAGGGCACACTTGTAGAGGTTAGAAGACAACTTGAGAGAATCAGTTTTCTCTTCCACCATTTAGATTCCAGGAATTGAACTCAGGTTATCAAGATTGCAAGCAAATGTCCTGACCTACTAAGCTATCTTGATGTCTGTCAGATGAAATTGTCTTAAGTGATAAAGTGGCCAAAAAGATGGACTGTTTAGATCCTTGCTCAAACTTTTTGAAATACGCAAATTTACAGAGATTGTGAATCAAATTGTAACTTCCACCCATTATGAAGATTAAAAACATAAATTTTCAATTCATAATGAAACATCACCTGTGTTTGCAACAATTTTAAATCTGGGATTTATTGGGTGAAAGCAGGAAGTGGGGATGAGGAGCTCCACACACCCTGCTTCTATGTAGACTAGTGCACTTGTTTACAAAGCTCACTGACAGAATTTAGCTAAATGATGTCTGCACACAGTCTGAAGTCCAGCAATTCCCACCATAGATATATAGTCAAAACTTTTCACATGGTCAGATGAAGGCATCATGACCCAAAACAATTACAGATGATGATGTAACATGCAACAGTTTGAAACAATCTCTGAGATGGGTACATGAAAACAAAGAAATCATTTTTAAAGCACTTAATATGATAGAAAACAAAAGCCAATTACCAATATAAGCAAGACAAACTAAATAGACATTCATTTTTCAGCACCTATTTAAAAGTGAAGATCACCGTTAAACTTGTATACACACACACATGAGAAAACTATTTGTATAAAATGAGGTGATAAAGGCTTAATGGTATAAAATGTGAAAATACTGATAGACATGAGAACTTCTCATACATGTAACAATGAACATTCTGTGGGTATACAGAGGTTGACTGGGTTTAAAGATCTACTTCACATATTGCCCAGTGACGTGGGTTATACACATGAACCAAATTCCATAACTTGACACTGTTGTGTGCTGAGGTGTAAAGGGATCCAGGAAGTATATTGAGGGTTTTATTTTGAGTGCCTTGAAGAATGTTGTGTGTCGCTCCAAAATCTACCGAGGAGATTATGGGCTCTGAAACCTTAGTCAATCGGCCCCTCCCTAGGCAACTCGATTTTAAACATACAAAAATTCAGCCTTCTCAACTAGTGTAATGTATTACTCTACAACATTATTTCCAGCTTTATTTAGCTAGAATGGAATTTGTTATGTAACTAGCCTCTGAAGAATATAAGAAATTTGAAAAATATTGCTTTTCTCAGTTTTGATTTTTTATTTGTTTATTTGGTTGGTTGGTTTTGTTTTGCTTGTTTGTTTGTTTTGTTTTGTTTTCCAGACAGAGTTTCTCTGTGTAACAGCTCTGGCTATCTTGGTACTCATTTTGAAGACCAGGCTGGCCTGAACTCACAGAGATCCACTTGCCTCTGCCTTCTAAGTGCTGAGATTAAGACCATGTGCCACCATAGCATAGCTCTAGATAAATTTTTTTTGATAGGATAAACATCTTGAAACCATTGCAGTCATTTGTTAAGGCTGATGAAGCAAAGCACCCTACATGAAGTGGCCTGAATAATACAAATTCACAGTGCTGAATGTTGGAGTCTGTAACTGAAGTATTTTAATATGTTTGGATCATCCTGAAAACCATAGGGAGCATTCACCCCACTCTTCTCTCCCAGTTCTGGTGCTCTTTGGCCAGCGTTGGCATTCTTTGATTGTAAATGCATGACAAATATCTCTGCCCTCATGCTCAGTAGCCATCCCTCCTGTGCTTACATAACTATCTTTAATCTCTGTTCACATTTCCCCTTTGGACCTGGACACTGATCAGTGAGAGCCCACCCTAGTGACCTCAGTTTACTAGATTCCCTCTGTAAAGACACAATGGCAAGACAAGGTACAGAACAAGGAGAACCTGTGATCATGATCCCGGCTTCAACATATCTTCTTGAGAAGTTATGATTCAATCCATAAAACAATGCATGCAGTGTAGCAAAAAAAAAAAAAAAATTCCATTGGTCCCAAGAGTATAGTGACTGTGCCGAAACTGTGACTAAATCTCTTCCTTTTTCATGTCTAGCAAACACTGGATACGAGTGAGCCTCACGAGTATGAATGTTAAGTACCAAAGTATTACGATAATAAATATGGTTTAGTAGCAGCAGCTATAATCCAGAAAGCTTGAAAGAACTGTTTATTTTGCAATCCAAAAATTCTCATAGAGCATGAAAGAACTAAATATCACAATGGTTCTAGCATCTATTAGACTGATATGTCCATCAATTTAGCAGGGGAAGAAAAGCAGCAAACACACTAAGCTGCAAAATTTTAGTCCTAGCTTCCAGGCATATTTATTCTCGAATGCACTTGTTGATAGTATTGATAACTATAGCAAGGTTCTTTCTTCTGTTGTATGGCAAACATGTATGGCCACTGTCACAAGGCAGGCTAAAGTAACCCATCTACAGACTAAAAGGAAGGTGTGGTGGTATTGTGTTCCCCAAAATATTGTGCACCCTAATAAACTTATCTGGGGTCAGAGAACAGAACAGCCACTAGATACAGAGGCTAGAAAATGGTGGCACTCACACCTTTAATCCTAGCCTTCTGGAGGCATGGATCTCTGGGAGTTCAAGGCCACACTGGAAATAGCCAGCCATGGTGACTCACACCTTTAATCCCAGGAAGTAATGGCAGGAAGCAGAAAGGTATATAAGGTGTGAGGACCAGAAACTAGAAGCTTTTGGCTGGTTAAGCATTCAGGCTTTCGAGCAGCACAGTTCAGCTGAGATCCATTCGGATGAGGACTCAGAGGCTTCTAGTCTGAGGAAACAGGATCAGCTGAGGAACTGGCAAGGTGAGGTGGCTGAAGCTTGTTCTCCTTCTCTGATCTTCCAGCATTCACCCCAATAACTGGCCTTGGGTTTGTTTTTATTAAAAAAGACCTGTTAAGATTCGTGCTACAGGAAGGGGTTAACTGGAGACCATTGCTGATTCTAATTTAAACTTTTTCGTGTGACTGCTCTTTTGTTTTTTGAGTCAGGGTTTCTCTGTGTAGCCCTGGCTGTCTTGGAACTCACTCTGTAGACCAGGCTGGCCTCAAACTCACAGAGATCCATCTGCCTCTGCATCTTCAGTGTTGGGATAAAAGGCGTGTGCCATCACCGCGCAGCTCTAATTTAATCTTAATTATAAGGTACTTGCCAAAGATAACTAGGAAAACCTTCACCTTAATTTGACATTGGAATTTGTTCCTGAGTAATAAATAGTGTCTCTTGGAATGATGGCAAAAATCTGGACTCTCAAATAGATTTTACTTTTGTCAATTGTAAAGTTTCTCATAAAAAAAACTCAGGTGAAATTCAGAGACAAGAAAGATTATTGCTAGGGAAAAAAAATCCCTTCATATTGCTCTAAATTTTTATCAGAAGGTCAGACATGCCTTATTCTAGAACCTAAACTGACCATTAAATAGCCACTCTTCAGTGGGCACATTTTTAGTTGTCTACAATCACACAATGAATTACATTGACACTTGCCCAAAACATGCTTATTTGTATATACATATGCTTGCATGCATGTGTACACACACACATACACACACTGTCATGTCTAGCCTCATGACCAAAAATTAATAAGGGACAAAGTCAGTCTTCAGCCATGAGCAGAGACTTCAAACAAGGCCATCATATTTGTTAATTGCGTATTTACTTGATGGGGGAATGTCTTTCTGTATGCTGTGAAAATATGTTGCTCTGATTGGTTGATAAATAAAGTCTTTTGACCTATGGCAAGGCAGCTTGGAGGCAGGTGGAAAATCCAAACAGATAGAGAGGAGGAGAAAGACAGAGCAGAGAAGATGCTGCCAGCTGCTGCCATGAGAAGCAAGATGTAAAAGTATCGGTAAACCACAAGCCATGTAGAAAAG
>CABHPH010145886.1:20776-49694 GCA_902168325.1 Peromyscus nudipes | reverse complement strand
GGGTCACCTAAAAATCTCCTTTATTTTTCAAAACCAAGACAATGTTTCAAGACACATGAGTTAAGATTGTAGCTCCCTCTACACATAAGAATTTTACCAGATGTTACAGCTGCTACTCTTATTCCCATCCTGCTTACACTCTTCCTGTAGACCTTCTATTAAAAATCAATGCCTTAAAATATTTGCTGATGATTACCACTGGGGTGGGCTGTTCTGTTTTTTTTTTCTTCTTCTATTTATCATACTATTGAATCTGACAGCACTATTCCCATAACTATTTATGGCTTCTTCATAGTGATGTTATTGAGAATCACAAATGCTTTTCCTAAGATCTTTCCTCATTGCTAATTGACTACCTGCTCCACTTACCAGAGTCATGTTTTCTCTTTTATTAACCACAAAAATCCCTAAATGCCCTCAATCAGTCTCAAGAAATGATCTAATGTCCCACTTTACTAATGTACCAGGATGCTAAATTGAACTCTTCCTGTTATCTTGTAATTTCTGCATAGGTCTTTGGCTGAGAACAACACATCAGTTGCCAAGTTTCTTCCATTCTAAAAAGAGATGCTAAACTAACTACACAACTCTCAAAGGAGATTACTCAAAACCAGTTGTACAGCATGGGCCCATCCCTACCTATTGAATATATAAGCTGGAGGATTGATAGGTATAAGAAAGACACATTAAAGTCTGTGGTATCATAACTCAGCTGTTCACTTTATGCCAAGTGAAATACTTTTCAAAAGGACCCCAGAAGACACAGCTCAGTAGAGTATTTATCTAGAATGTACTTGGATCCAACCCCAACACTGTAATAAAACAAAAACAAAAAGACTTCAAACAAAGGACCCTAGAGAGTGATATATGGGTATACCTTGGGTTAGGAATATATGTCCTGATAAATATTTCTTGGAGAGGAATGTCTGAAGGCAAAAGCTGATAGTTAGAGTGGTCTGCTCTATAAGATGGCAGGAGAGAGGCTGCTTTGTAGAAATGCTCTCCATAATGTATTGAAAACCATGAATACTCCCTGCAATATTACATGGCTTATGACTCCTGAAGCACAGAGTAGTCTTATGAATTTCTTAACAAGTTTCATGGTAGCATGAAGTGACCCAGAACAGCATGGGCATAGAAGATCAGAGGACAAGAGTGGAACTGAGAGCAGACCCATCAATTGAAATATCACAGACACTTCAATTCTCAAAAAAAAAATTGTAGGAATCTGAAATTTAGATCTCAGTCATGTATAAGGACAATGGATGACAATTGTTTTGGTCACATCAACTTATATCAGTTGGGCAATTGCCTCCCTCCATAGCCTACTCCTTAATGATGTTCTAGAGGGGTAAAAAGTAGAAAGGGGAAACAGTGAAAAGAAGAAAAAGCAAATTGAACCCCATCCATCTCCCACTGACAGCTTCTGAGGCTGAGGCAAGCCAGAGTTGAGGAAAGCAGAGAGGGTCCTTAATTGGAATACTTTTGAAGGAGCACATTGGCTGATACTATTCAATTAGTAAAATAACAAGACTGATCTCAGAAATTAAAGAGTTAATAAAACAAACGAAAAATCTTGGGCACTATCTTAGGATTTCTATTACTGGGAAGATACATCATGACCACCACAACTCTTACAAAGGAAAACATTTCATTGGGGCTGGTCTACAGTTTCAGAGGTTTAGTCCACTATCATCATGTTGGGACATGGTGGCATGCAGGCCGACGTGGTGCTGAAGAAGGTGCTGAGAAGTCTACATCTTGATGCACAGGTAGACTGTCACCCTGGGTATAGCTTGAGCATATAAAATCACAAAGTTCACCTCCAACAAGGCCACACCTACTCCAACAAGGCCAAACCTCCTAATAGTGCCACTCCCTATGGGCCAAGGAAACAACCACGAGTCTATGGGAGCCTTATCTATTCAAACCAGAACAGTTAACTTGCTGAAGTTCCTGCTAGATATACTCACAGTTGTTCTAGGTAACTAGTTAAAGGAAAGAAAGGATCAGGTTAGCATGTGGCATTACTCTGTGAATATCCATTAACAAAACAGTAAACTCAAGAACTTTGTGTGGATTTGACCTAAACTCCTGCCTCATTCATCTTAAACATTTCTATATTTTCACTTGCTCTTTCCTTATTATTTTCTCATTCATAATAAAATTCCCTTCTCTAGCACATTCACTTTCACCAGTGTTTTCTTCTTGGGCATGATGCATCTCCTGATGGATGTCTTTTTTTGAACTTGATACTCTCATGCCTGCTGACACTGCACTTCTTTTATTGGTAATTGTGATCATTTCTTACTCTCCTTTGCTGTTTTCATTCTTATTTTCTATTATTTTTGGCTTTGTTTTTTCTACTCTTAGTTTCTCTATGGATTTCTTGCTTTCTCCATGGTTTTGTACATTATTAATATTCTTACCATTTCCATAGCTAAATCTCCAGCTTTAATGTTTTTCTTAACTTGAAGATCAATAAGTCACAAAGGTCTGTAAGACAAATGCTTTTTAAAAAATTTTTAAGACTTATTTATTTTATGTATGTGTGTTTTTACCCCAGAGTTCAGAAAAGGGTATGGCAGATGCCCTGGAAATGAAGTTAAAGATGCTGTGAGCCATTCTGTGGGTTGTGAGAACCAAACCCTGGTCCTCTGGAAGAGCAGCAAATATTCTTAACTACTGAGCCAACTCTCCACTCTTGACATATCCTTGTTTTTACTTCCAAAGTATGTTGTTCCAACTTTGCATTTCTTTTTTTTGTTTTTATTTAAGTAGTTTTTTTTATTCATTTTACATACCAACCACAGATTCCCTTCTCACATCTCCCCCTGCTTCCCCCAGCCTCCCTCCTCATCCACTCTTTATCTCCTCCTCTGAAAGGGTTAGGCCTCCCATGGGGAGTCAGCAAAGCCTGGTGAATTCAATCGGATCCAAGCCCCACCCTTCTGCATCAAGGCTGAGCAAGGCAGCCCACCATAGGAAATGGGCTCCAAAAAACCAGCCAGTTGAGGAGAGAGAGGAGGGATTGCATGAGCAAGGGGAATCAAGATCATGATGGAGAAATCTACAGAGACACCTGAACCAAGCTTGTGTGAACTCACAAACTTTTTATGAGTTGCTCAAATGTCATCTAGTTTTTTTTTTTTTAATTCTGTTTCACTTGGAGTGAGGAATACTCAACATGCTATTCTTCCTTTCAACATGCAAAACTGTTTGCCTGACCCACCTTCTGCATGTTAAAGGAGTTCTCTGAATGACCAAGAGTCTTAACTATTTATCCCTGTTCCAAAGTATGCAGCACAATCTTTCTACAGACAGACTTGATCACTGCTAAATTATACTAAAAGGAAACTTCTGCACAGAAAAACATGAGATGACACCTTAAAAGTAGTTTGTTCAAATAAGGAGGGTTCAGCTAGAAAACCAAAGAAAGTAGGTACAGTCCCTGGTGTGTGTGTGTGTGTGTGTGTGTGTGTGTGTGTGTGTGTGTGTACTTGATTATACCTCCTAGATCTAATATGACCTGCTTTCTTGAATACTTTTTTAACATTTTTAATTTGTTCAAATGATTTGAAATCCCTTCAAAGGTGGGGTATATACCCACTGCATATTGAATAAAACAAAAGGATCTTAGAGTCTAGATATCTTGAGGGTAGGGCAATTCTAAACTCAACCAAGCAATGATGGATGAAAATAAGCCATGCCTAAAATACACAAAAGCACATAGCCATCACTAATATACATATATGTATGCCCATATTTGGTCTCTGGTAATACCATCCCCCTTAATGGATTTGAATTGATATCATAAAATGGAAATGTTGATGGGCATCGGCCTTAACAAATGACTTGCTGTAAGAACTATCTTTTGTATTGCAAAAATGAGCATCATGGTCAGCTGCATATCCTCTCCCGAGTTCTGATGCCTGATTCTTGATTGCTTCCATGACAACCATGTCATTTCACTGCCAGAATATCTTATAAACAGTTAAGATGAATGGAAATATATGCATGCTCTCCTGAAATTAATTGTTAAGAAATGAAAGAGAGAAAACTGAAGTTTTTCACTTGTTAAGCACTGTTGTACATAGAGGGAAAGACTTTCCTACCTAGGATCCTCTCTACTCAGGTCAGTATTTTGTGTGCTGCTTATCCTAGCTTTCAGGTTGACCAATAAGCATTTTCTAGTTGTTTCAGAAATAGATTTCCAGCCTCCTCCAGTAGGATATGAATTCTCTAGCAAGCATTTAGTCCCTTTGCCTTGGCTGAGTCATTGTTATGTGAAAGACACTGGTTTTTACTTTCACATATGTGGTCACTTTTAATCTTTCCAAATATTGTTTTTAAGATGAGGAAGCTGAAGTGCCAAGAAATTACTAAACAAGTACTTTCCATTTAGCTAGGAAGGATATCTCTTACTTCAGGTCCCCTAATTGTTTACTCACAGTTTCTTGATGTGTCATAAGGAATTTGATATATTCTATGACTGTTATTACTCTAAATTTATTACCCTTTCCTGTAGTCACGTTTTTTCTTTGTAATTTTTTAGTCTTTCCATTGATGGCTGAGTTTATATTCTCACTGCATTAGTTCTGAGATGGCCATCTATAGGTTGTGGCAGTGGAAGGCAGGGAAAGTGGCTGTCTGCTCAGAGTTTAGTCTTTAAGAGCCATAAGAGGCTTTTATGGGTTCTTCTTATACATCCCTATCTCCTTAAAAATTGAGGTACTTTGGCTACCACCCTGGATCAGTGAAGAACATGAGTTACATTTGGAGACCCCGAAGTAAATGTCTGCTTTGCACCAAGGCCAGTAGAGAGCCAACAAAGCAAAACAAAGAGAAGTAGGGGAAATCCTAGTGTGGGCCCCTAACTCCCGGAGTAGTTGGTTAGGCGGTATCCACTGTAGCAAGTGTCCAATGATAGGCTTATAGTAACTCTTAGTGCTCATCCTTAATTTCCCTCAACAGGTCATATAGTCTACACTCAGAGGCTTTGTAACTCTCTTTAGGTGCCAGTCATAATGCACACACCTTTGGAATGTGTGCTCAAACAATGCTGAGCAGACATATATATTTTCTCTTGCTAGAAGTGGTAAGTAGGCTTGATGTTTTCGTAATAAAAACACAGGAATCTCAGATTCTGTATCATGAAATAATTTACACTATATTTTATATTCCTAATGTCTGACTCTGAAGGATCCTTATGCGTTCCCATTTAAAAGAGCTATTTTCCAAAAAGAGAACTCTGGAAACCACCTTTGTGCTTGTCTTAGTTAGGGTTTCTTTTGCTGCAACAAACCACTATGACCAAAAGGCAAGTTGGGGAGGAAAGGGCTTATTCAGCATACACTTCCACATTGCTGTTCATCACCAAAGGAAGTCAGGACAGAAACTCAAACAGGGAAGGATCCTGGAGAAAAGAGCTGATGCAGATGCCATGGAGGGGCGCTACTTACTGGTTTGCTTCCAATGGCTTGCTCAGCTTGCTTAATTATTGAACCCAGGACTACCATCCCAGGGATGGCACCACCCACCAGGGGCTGGCCCCTCCCTCCTTGATCACTAATTGAGAAAAGACCTTACAGCTGGATCTCATGGAGGCATTTCCTCAACTGAGGCTCCTTCCTCTCTGATGACTCTAGCTTGGGTCAAGTTGACACATAAAACCAGCCAGTACAGCACAAAAAAAAAATGAACTGTTTGTGGCTGTGCAATTCCAGTTTTGTTACTTACTAGACATGCTAACATGGCACACACCATCCACTTTCTGAGCCCAAGCTTCCCATCATTAAAGTCAGGAAGGTAATGTTATTCCTTGCAAGATTTTTAGGAAGACTGGGATAATATATAGCAAAATGCCTATCTTTAATGTAAAAATAATTACTATTTGTCTACTCTGTGTAATAAGTGGGTTTTTTTTGTTTTCTAAGTCAGTATAATACAAGAATGAGAACAATGTTAGTTGGCATTTCCTTATAACATTTATATGGATTTTACAAACACAGAATGAGTAGAATGGTTTTCAAATATGTTTCTTAGTTCTTCTATATAAACTTTTTATCAAGAAATTGCACATAATCTCCTCCTCTCACGTGTAGGCTGAACTAAGTGATGGTGAAGAGAACATGGCAGGCCGGTTAGAGGGCTACTTCAGTTCCAGATTAAAGAAGGCTGTAGCCTGAGCTTGCATGCTCTTCCTCACTCTTACCCATCAGGTCTCCCCCTCTAGCTCATTTGCTGTAATGGAAATAAAGTGCAAAGAATGCACATGTCATCCAGAGCCAGTACCAAGTTCCCATGCTAAGTACCAGCATGAACTTCAAGCTGGATCTTTCTGCTCTCCTCACATGGCAGGATAAGTGAGTAGGGGACTTCCAACAAACAGTTTCTAAGAAAAATCCTTCCAAATACTGCCTGGCTTTTTCTTGCTTCTTATAGTAAAAAGGGAAGAAAAATAGAGACTCGAACTTCAAGGACAGTTGTGAAAATTCTCAGAACTTTCAGATGATACATAGGGCCATCAAGTAAGCCATGTTTACAGGGTGCTGTCATGAAATTTAGTCTACAGATATGATGTAAAAGGTGACTTCAAAATCATTTCATCAGAGCTCCAAAGAGCTTTGGGGAGGGAGAGAGCTTGGGATTTTCAGTTGAGACAAAAGACTTACTGCAGGTATCATTACAAATCTTATAGAGCCTTGAAAATCAAACAGCAGGCTTGTTAGGAATGTTCAGGGCATTGGCCCTTGGCCAGCTCAGGGGAGTTCTGAAGTAGAAGATGGCTTGTTTTAAGTGAATCAAGGATATAGTTTTTGTGTAATAAAACACAGCCTAACAATTCGCAGAAGGCCACATTTTTTAATTTATTTATTTAATTTTTTTTTAGCAATTATGTATGCAGTGACTTTGCCAACATGAAATCAAAAGAAAAGAAATAATGTAAAACAAAAAGAGGCCTTTGGACCTCAGAAATTCTACTGGTAGAAAACAGACTGGAGAAAAAAAAAACCACTCTGCTTAGTTATAACTGTGTTCTTCATGACATGTTCTTTTAAGAAGGGAAGAAGAAGGCCAGGGATAGAAGTAAAAGCCATGGAGAATTATTCTCAGGAGGAGACCTCCTCAGACCACCATTGCATGGCTGGATTTCACAGTGGCTAAAGAGCAATGAAATTTATGTTCCTATCTTTCCACGTTCAGTTCATAAATTTCTAGCTACCATATACCTGGACAGCATGTGTGTGTGTGTGTGTGTGTGTGTGTGTGTGTGTGTGTGTGTGTGTATGTGTGTGTCTGTGTCTGTGTCTGTGTGTCTATGTGCATATGTGTATGTGTCTGTTTATGTGTACTGTGTATTTCAGACAGATAACATATTACAGACAGACTACATATTTTCATAGAAACTCAACAAGCTGCACTTAAGGGATGGGATCTAAATAAGGAGTCTTACCCATACTGGGACTCCACTGAGATGATGAAATTCTGGACTTTGAGGTGACACTACAAGATGTGGCTTTGGCTGACTTGGGAAGGCTGTGTCTTTTGATATGATGTGATGAGAACTGTGGATCTCAGGAACACTCTGGTTGCACAGATGTGTCCATAAGTTCTATGAAGCTCATCTCTTCAACTGGATGAGCTTAGCTCTCCTTATTTTGTGTGTGGCTTTACTTGGCTTTTTGGGTGTTAGCTATGTGCTTCTAAATAAAACAGGCAAGGGTAACCATTGCCACTTCCAAAATTAGTATACAAAAAATTCCCCTGCTTTTCTAGGGTACCTTTTCTTGTTCTGACACTCTTTCTCCACAGAGAACTCACTCTCCAGAGTGCCAATTACATGAAGAAATCACACCATGAGGCCTCCTGACTTCAGCAAGCATGAAAATGTGGCCTTCCAAGCAGCCACATGGATGAGCTTGGAAGCAGGTGCCTTGCCTCAATGGAAAACCTAGGTGAAGAGCTGTAATTGATCTGTAAGTAGAACCTTATTGTGGTGATATATTGTTTACCCTAATAAACTAGCCTGGGGATCAGAGAACAGAGACAGCCACTACATTAGACATAGAGGCCAGGCAGTGGTGGCACACACCCTTAATCCTATCACTTGGGGGGCAGAGATCTGTCTGTATCTCTGTGAGTTCAAGGCCACACTGGGAACAGAGTCAGGCAGTGATGGTATACACCTTTAATCCCAGCATTTGAGATCTCATGCCTTTGCTTGGGAAACACACACGTTTTTAATCTCAGGAAGTGATGTTTGGACAGAGAAAGGTATATAAGGTGTGAGGAAACAGGAACTCATGCTCTGAAAGCTGAAACCTTTCTCTGCCCAAACATCACTTCCTGAGATTAAAGGCATGTGTGCTTCCCAAGCAAAAGCATGAGATTTCAAATGCTGGGATTGAAGGTGTATGCCACCATGCCTGGCTCTGTTCCTTGTATGGCCCTGAACTCACAGAGATATAGATGGAGCTCTACTACCTCCCAAATGATAGGATTAAGGATGTGTGCCACCACTGTCTGGCCTCTATGTCTAATCTAGTGGCTGGATCTGTCCTTTGATCTCCAGGCAAGTTTATCAGGGTACACAATATATCACTACACCTTATGAGTCTTGAGCTAGACTAGTTACACTATTCCATGCTCCTAAGTACTTGAATTGCATAAAAGAATAAACACTTATAGCAGCATGCCTTTGTTACTGTCCTATTGCTGTGAACAGACAACATGACCAAGGCAGCTATTATAAAAGGAAGCCTTTAACTGGGGGTTGCTTACAGTTTCAGAGGGTTAGTCCATTATCATCACAGCAGGGAGTATGGAACTAGAGCAGTAGCTGAGGGCTTTCCATCCTAATCAACAGGCAGTAGGTAGAGAGAAACACACAGGCATGGTGTGGACTTTTGAAACCACAAAGCCCACCCTAGTGATAACTTTCTCCAACAAGGTCACACCTACTATAACGAGGCCACACCTCCTAATCCTTTACAAACAGATCAACTAACTGTGGATCAAGAATTCAAACATATGAACCTATGGAGGGCCATTCTCATTCAAAACATCACAGAGCATACTGCTACCCATTGTCTATACATAGTTATAGATTGTTCGATGACATTCTGAAATTCCACAGTAGATAAACCTATTATCTGAATTTTATAGGTAAAAGTTCTGAAGAATCAAATATATTAAAGGATTTTTACAAAAGCATATGCCTAATAAATGGCAGAATAAAGAGTGGTGTTCACATCTACATGAATTTTTTTTGTGGGGGGGAGTAGGCATTATACAAATCAAAATCAAAATATAGTATAGCTGCAATGTTTTATATAAATAATGTTTGGGTAAACACAGGAAGGCCTGTAACGACATACAGTACTGCCATCTGCTCCAGGAGTAGCAGAGGTGTTGGGCAGAAGAGTAATGTGCAAAGATGCTTAAATCTGTACACCACAGGGCCCAGGACATCTGGTAAAGAAGAGGTGAACCACTGGCTCACCATGCTGGCTCTCCCAATTATGTTAATTGTAACAGAACTTGGCTTCCTGAGAATGCAGAGCTAGTGAGGCATTTGACATGCTGTAGAATTTAAGTTCAAAAGTAAAATTGTTTAATGAATGCACACCCTACTCCTTATTCATTATGCAAAGTCGGGCTGTAGAGTTTTTCAATATGTACTCTAATTCCCTTTAAGAAACGTGCTTCCACATTCTTCATATTAGTGCAAGGGGGAAAAAAAGGATATTTTGCTAGAAGAGGCTCTGGGGTCAGAAAGTCTCTGCTCTTTTTTTTTTTTTTTAAAGGAAGATACAATCCCTTTTTCTCTGCCATTGTGTTTTATTATGTTGAAGGTTGATAGCTATAAAACATAGCACCTCCCCTTCAACTTTTCCATATAACTTGATTAGACAGGAATAATCTCTTCTGCTTTCATGCACAAATTTAGGAATGACCCAGAACAAACGAGTTTCCTTCATTGCCATAGCAACCAGGACTATGGAAAAATGCCACTCACTAGGCTATGCAAGTCAGAATTCATTCCTTTGATGTTAATTAACAAATTGCTTTCAGAAAATCAATTGAGTTCCCCTTCTCCCCTTTAAATGTTTGTGATATGTTTTTTAGTACTTCCCAAAGTGATGTGATGAAGGAGCAGATAGTGGAGACTGAACACAGTTGAGTTCTACCTTTTCCAGGTAAAATGCAGAAAAGATGTGGGAGAATGTGTTTGCAGAAGTAGAGGTGCGAACCTGATGCCTGCTTTCAAACTATACAAGTTACCTTCCTTCTCAGGAATGCTGTCTGCCTCCTTTCTTAGGGAAGGGATGAATAAAACAGATAAGGAAAAGGACAACAAAGGAAAGGTTTGTAGGAACCTGTATTTCAATACCCCTATTTTTCTAGTCTGTTCTTGGACTGTCATATTTCTCAAGGGCAATTTGTTGAGATTTATCTATATATCTACATTTCTATCTACATCTCTACCTACCTGTCTAAAATATGCCCACCTTTTTGGACACATCAGATGGATATACTCAGAGAAGCAAAATAAATGAAACACACATGGGTCATTTCCACACGGATGTTAATAATACATGCTTGAAGTTGGTAACATTCATTAACGGAAGGGGGCAAGATTCTGAACAACATTGAAGGGTTCAGCTGATGTAAAGATTCTTTTATAAAAGCCAGAGGAGATTTATAAAATTTCAAGCCAGTAAACTAAGGCCAGTTGAGAAACAGACTCTTAAAGATGATATTTAAAGACAATTCAAAATCTCCAAGAAAGTTTCAGAAAATTAGCCAAAGAATAAACAGACCTCCCAGGAAGGGCTTTCTCTTCTCTCTACATGTCTTCCTGAGCTGTGTTGTTGTTTGATTGTGTGGATGTGGCAGGAGATGACTTCGATGGAAACATGTGAAAGACTCAAGCTCATGTTCTGGCCCCTCAAACAAACTTTGTATCTACCATCATCACTAGATGATAATTTTTTTCAAAGGTATATATTGCTGTTCCCCAAATCCCCTCCTCTCTTTCAACTGTAATGAATGAGAAAGAAGATTTCAATGAGGCGATATTTTGAATTGGTTTAATTAAGTTATTGATAAAAGGATTAAAACTGACATTTTCAAACACCGAGACAGAAAAACTCATTATTAAAACCCTTATCTATTTATAAGTAACAAAAATAATTTCTAGATAAAATGATATAAGGTCAGGAAAAAATGCATAACTGTGGTCAGAATATCTTTTCAGCTCAAGATTAAACCTGAAGAACTTTATCAAATAAAATTTATTAAAGGCAATCATTTTCACATTACTTCCGACCAGCAGAACCATTTCATTCAAAGATATCCAGCAAGGAAAGCTAATACACAAAACTAATGGAAATATAGCTGGTCTAAATGAAGAACTAGATGGGTCTTCTCAAGTCCTTTCTGTCCATTCTTGCCTTTCTCTTTGCAGAGAGTTCAGTGAGGAGATTCAGGCTCTTGCAATACTGTGTCAGGCTATGGTACATTGGACAAGGTAATTAGCCACTTTGCAACTCAGTTTCCTTGGCTATATAGTGAGAAAAGAAGATTACACTATCTCTATTTAAAGCAGACAACCTCTAAATGTCCCCAATGGTCCTACCTCTGAAGAAAATGGAATACAAGTGAATATGAGGCTTTTGCAGTAAGCTAAAATATATGCATAATACATTTAATATAAGCTATAATGTCTCTTTGACTCTCACTCATGTTCTCTCAAATAGTGATGAGTCCTGGGCAATTGCCACATGCCATGGAACTGATATCCCTTGATAACATCTCCCCAGATCCAGAGTCTTGTCAATGACAATGAAAACCAGGAAATGACCTGTCCCCAGTCGTCACAGATGCTGGAAGCTCTGTCCAACTCTACAGCCTTCTGAGACTATAAACTGAAG
Source organism: Peromyscus nudipes (assembly GCA_902168325.1). NCBI lineage: Eukaryota > Metazoa > Chordata > Mammalia > Rodentia > Cricetidae > Peromyscus > Peromyscus nudipes. The sequence continues at coordinate 37,755 of CABHPH010145886.1, read as the reverse complement.
GCAATGTCTCCTGTACCCTAGGTATGTGACCCATAAAAACCTACAGCAATGAACGCTTTTGGCTATCAGTTGAAATGTTTGGGAGGTAACATGACATGCAACAATTGTGAGAACTAAACATACTTTAAAAAAATGTGTTTAATTGACCTTTTCAAATTCTTTTCACAGGTATTTTTCATCATTAGAGAAACTGTAACTTCTTCATCACAGAAGAAACTGTAGCAATAGAATCTGTCTCACTATTACAGACTCCCCAATTCCTTTTAGTGACATTCATAGTATCTTTGGGATGCAAAATTGATAGTTGATATTGGGGTCTCAGTGCTCTGTCTTCTGATGGGCATTTGAATTATCTCTGAACAGGAATATATCCCCTGCTATCTAAAGGATTAAGTCCAGAGGTCATTTGAGAATCAAAATAAAACTAGTTAGACAATGTTTGCCAACACCACTTATAATCTGAAGGAGAAGCTGTCTTCACTGTGGCACTTAAGCCCATAATTGGAGTGTACTTGCCCTGATAGATTTGGATCTTTGTGAATTATCAGTCAAAATAAATTCCAAGGCTGCATTTTATTTTGTGTAAGAGATCATATTATATTTTTAAGTCTTGGAATTTCAGATTTGCCAGACTTCCATGATGCCCATCATCATAAAATAAGACAATAAACATCAATGAGATACTTTCAATGCCAATCCTATAGAAAGTAATGGGATTGTCATGCTTTCTATTTCTTGGCACCAATTATCATGGTGCGCTCCTAAAAATTATTCAATTATTAATTCTGGATTGAGTTAACATTCTCATATAGAATGTAATTGACTTTCCATTCTAGAATCTTAGTCTCATCCTCATGTGCAAACAGAAATCTAATTTCACAATTTTTTTCTTTACATGAATATCCCACTATGATCTAGCCTTCCTGGGATCAAATATTGTGCTAAGCATTCATTGGATGCCAGTGTTCATATTTGGAGTAGAGGGATCAGCCCTACATAGTTCAATGTGCAGGAGAAATTGCCTGCGCGAGGATATCTTGGAGCTACTGCATCGATCTGATCTGTGCCCGTGGAGAACATGGAGATGATTGTGTGGCCTCTGGCTGATGGGCCAGAGCTCTGGGAAAACACTGAATGGTGGAAGGGAGTTATGAAGAGTCTTGACATTGTATGATGGTGTCAGGAAAAACTGAAATTTAAAATTAGCATGTGCTTATGCAGACAATCAACCAGGCTCACCTAACACCGTTTTTTGATTAGAGATTGGACGGCGGAATTCGCAGACACAAGATGAATTGTGCATGTGAGGGTTGGCACAAATGAGTGAATTTTCACATGAATTTTCCTCCTGCCATGTATTCCAAAGGCCTAATATTTCCACAGATGAGAAATAGACCCAAATACAGTGTCAAGCACAAGTTTTTTACTGTGATAATATATTTGCTTGTAAGAGGAAACATTTCGTGTTTCCAAGAGTAGATGCTTAATGAAACAACCCTTCTTAATTCCACATAGGAGAAAGGATTTAGAAGATTACTATTTAATTCTCCTTACTTTGTTTGGGAGGGGGCTTTTTAAACAGAATCCTTAACCAGTAAGCTTATATAATAGTTATTTACAAATCGTTTATCTTGCTGGCTTGTGAAACCAAACATTAAAATGTTCCCTGAAGAGCAGCCCCCAGTACCTGTGATATTGTATTAATCACCTGGGAAGGATTTTCAAAACAGGGTCTCCTCCACCATGCAGAAAGAGGAATTCTGTGGTAAGAACTGGACCTATTTTTAAACTCTAAGCAGTTCACTAGAATATAACACATACACACACACACACACACACACACACACACACAGACACACACACACAGACACACACACACACACACACACACACACACACACACACACACACACTGTATATCAGGAGGGAAGAAGGAAGCCAAGGCTCAAATCTTCTTTTCCTCCCTGGAAGTGCAGCACTCCCAGCTGCATGCTCTAAAGCCAGTGACTGCTTCTTGTCTCCATCTTGTAATGCCTACTTCTTAATCCTTGCCTTCTGGAAATTACAGCGTTCACACTGGAGAGACTCTAAGTACTGGGGCGATCTAAAAGACCTGTCACTCCAGGTTCTCTGCATCCCTAATGTCAGGGGACAGACCTTGTGGGATTTCTCTGCCACAGAAATGGTGTGTGTGTGTGTGTGTGTGAGTGTGTGTGTGTGTGTGTATGTATGTGTGTGCGTGTGTTGTTGTTGTTTCTGCTGATACTAGAGGAAAAGCTGTACATAATTTCATAGGAAAGAGTCTTGCTTACCAAGCTTATCAATGATCCCCTTGCTATGTGCATCCATTTGTTTTCTCTAGGGACTATTATTGGGAAAAGTAAGCTGTGAGTGCCTTTCTAGCGATATGCTTGTTGGGAACCAGTTGTGTTTGTCTGCATGTTTATATGCTTTTTGTTTTAGACTTCTATTTCCAAAGATGCCTGTACAGACACAGCCTCAGCAGGCAGAGGTCCTGCCTCCCTCTCCAATGACAAGCAGATGTGCTTCCTGACGAGCATGATAAACATATTATCTCACTTCAGACTAAGGTTGGGAATTATCCACTCTTTGTAAAATTCAAGGTTCTCTAAACTTCTGATTCCCCCACTGTGAGGTGACCCACTGTGCATGGCACATCCATCTGGGTCACTCCAGATCACCCCTATGAGACTTTGGGGCCAAGAGAAACAAACGAGAATAAGGATCACACGCATCCTGCTGGGCTATGGGTCATGAAGTTACTTTTTATCTCAGCCAAGAGTCCTGTTTGCCAGTGCCTGCCAGATAGTGACCAGCTAACATGTTTGCATTATAGGACAACTTTTACAGTTCACGAAAGTGCTTACTGAGGTTCTGGACTCTCTAGACACTGTGTCACCAAGACTTAGTTCTGTCACTTAAAAGTGATAGGACTAACTTTACTGCATACTAGCTTGGTCCTTCTACTGCTTTATGCTACTTACTTGCAATCATTAGTTGTCAGTAACAGTAGCAATTTAAACACTAGCAATGAGATTGATAGACACAATTGTATGGGTAACACCAATAGCTAATCATAGGTCATTGCTGTCTAGATGCTACTACATGCAGTGATTACCCTATTTACCTTCCTCCTCCTCAACTGCATGTGAAATAAAAATACCAATTGCTATTAGAATTTCACCTTTCACCATTGTTGTGAAAGTCAAAATAAAATCATGGATAGTATAGCACAAAGAGTGTTGTAAACATTACAAAGGGCAGTCTCATTTTATTTTATTTGCCTGGATTTCAGGCAAGGCCCTCATGAATCTTCCCCTTTACCTGGGCAGTGTTGTTTGCCTAGAATCCCCTTCTCTCACTTCCGTAGACACCTCTTCATCCTTCATGATTCAGCTACAAGGTGTTTTAGGGAACAGATTTTTCCCTTGTTGAATTAAAATATGGTTTCCTTTTGCTTCTCAGGTAGGAAAATGGGCTCATCCTATTGTTCTGTTCTTTTTAATTCCACTACTGGTGAACGTAGGACCTTGCACGTACTAGGCCAGTGGTCTACCACGTGACTATATCCCTACCCTAATCTGACTTTTTCCTTTGAAAAATATTTTTAGCAGAAATGAGGGGAAGGAATTCTGGGCAAACAACCCTGCATAGGCAAGGAGGAAGATTCATGAGGATCTTGCATGAAAGCTTACTAAGTTATTTAAGCTGGCCTTGAACTAACTCTGTAGTATTAACAGACCTGGAAATTGTGATCCTCTTTCTTCAACCTCTTCAGTACCTGGAATTATAAGTGTATACCACCAGACTGAATAATTCACATATTTTTCTAGCCCTATTTCTCATTAATGTTTTTGGAAGGCTGTTGACCCTACTTTTGTGATAGGGGGAAGTATGCTGCAGTGTATTCCTGTCTTGTCTGAATATTTCTCCAATGCTCACCACCTGGAGCCCCACACCTGTATAACTTCTTGGAGCCTTTAAAGTGAGTTCAAACGCAGAGGGAAGGTGAAGTAGTTTCACTTCTCTAACTCCGATGGTAAGTACTTCCTGAGTTTGGAAAGGCTAGTAAGAATGGCAAGTCCAGATGTAGAGGAAACCACAGCCTCCTACCACAGCTCCATTTTCTAATTCAGCATGTCAGTTCTTTTACCATTCATTTCTCCATAGGTTTGGAAACCAAAGGGAAGAAATGAATGAGTAACCATGTCATGAAAATTTACCTCATGTCCCTTTACTCCCCCTCAACTATCCTCTTAGCAAACTCTTTCTCCTGATCACCTATATATTTTCTTGCACATGTGAGCCAGAGTAGAGTCATCAGGTGCAGTAGCCTTACTCTCTAGTGATTGATTTGTGATACACAGTACACAACACTGTGTATTAAGAATGTTGTAGATACTAGGACAATGAATTAACATTAGTAACTTCTTGCATCGTCTTAGCCTGTTGTACTTTTATCAACTCAGCAGTGACATTAGAGTCCTCAGACTATTACAGGTTATACTACTTGATAGTTCTATACCAAACCCAGAGCATGTTGCACCAAGACCTGTTTTGCCATGCTCCTGTGAAACAAATGGTAAGTGATTAGTATCAGATTAGTGAATGTCCATTACAGGCTTTCAAGGATGCTGGAGATCTAAGAAATAAAAACTCATCTCTCACTAATGGTGCCACTTTATGATATCAAAGGATTTCTCAGTCATTAAATGTTCCAGAAAGCCAAGCGGCAATAAGTATTATCTCCATGCGAGTATTGTTACCTACAAAACAGTGGGCAAACATCAAATGTTCCTCACATTCTGTCTCGGTAAGTATTCTGATTTTCTGGGTTCTTCTTTCTAAGATTGATGCTCTGCTCTTCCACACGGCACTGAAAATATGCACATGCGCTGTGGTGCGAGCTGTGATGCCTGAGCTGTAGGCTGACTCAGAGATCACAACTAAGTGGTAGCAACTAAACCTGGAGGAGTCAGCCTGAACCCTTAGGTTCAACGGTGCTCCACACTGAACTCTGACAATTAATATCTTAATTTTTAGTCAGGTGTTTTGTGCATGGGAGTTCATTTGAGGCTCATAACAACCAAGTGTGGTGGATAGATCACATTTTGGCACCCTACCTATGTAAAGGTGATCAGAAGAGAGTCCAGGATTAGAATTTCTTTTTGTCTCAACTCCAGTACCACATGCTATCCTGTCTCTTTCTACAGGATGTCTTAAGAGTGATCTTTCCTTTGTGTTCCTTTTGAGATTTCCTTACTAAGAGAATTCTCCACTGACTAGTCTAGAGACTGTTTCCAAAATTCTAGTTCATATAACTCGTTCATATTATAGTTTAAAACTTGACTGTCCCCCAAAGGTCTGTGTGTGAAATACTTGGTCTCCAGCTTGTTACCATTACGAGATGGTAGAATCTTTAAGAGGTAAGTTTTATCACTATGACAAAGTAGCTAACTGAAACAATTTGGGGAGGGTATTTTGAGTCATGGCTTCAGAGGGTCTCAGTCCCTCCTATTAGAGAAAGAGTGGGGCACTCTTGGTGCCAGGGGCTGTGTTAGAGACTGATTTACTTGGCACCAGAGAGGAAGCAGAGGAAAAAGCCAGTTCCAAGGGCAAGGTCAAAGCATCAAAGTCCTCCTCCTAGTGACCTATTCTCACCAACATCAGGACCATTCAAACTTGCTTCATGAGCTGGGAATCTTGTGTTCGGAACATGAGCCTGCGAGCCACATTTCAAATTCAAACCATAACTAGAGGACCAATGGGGGATCTTAGAACAGTGGGTGTATGCCTCCATGGGAATTATTGGAAGCAGGTCTCCTCTCTCCTCATTTCCTTCCAAGCATGAGGTCACCAGGCATTCTGTGCCCATTCTCCTTACCATCATGCACTGCCTCCCCATAGGCCCAAAGGCAACATGACCAACTGACCATCAATTGAATCAATCTCTGAAACCAAAATAAATCTTTCCTTCCTATAACTGATTACCCTCAGGCATTTTGTCAGAGTGATGGAAAGTTGAATAACATAGTCTATGTAAGAGAGATGACATAAAACAGTATTTTGGTGTACAGGTTCTATGATTCAGTGTCTCTTAGACTTTGTGGCTTAAAACAAATAACGTAAAACAAATAAATCCTGGAATTGCTTCATCTACTAAAGCAGTAATCATCATAATGCTTCTTACGTATCATTTTTTGAATGCTAATGAAAAAAATTGGAAAAATTATTTGTCCCTACCATAGAATCAATATGAAATTAAATTGGATTTTAATAAATGACATTTATAATTCCAGCAGGTTCTATATGAAATTTTCTAGGAATGTTTGTATTTTCACACTAACTCCTCTCTCTGGTCAAAATGCAGTAAATGAAAGATGTAGGAAGAAACAAAAGCCTGTATGGAAACACGTGAACTCTTGGTTTCCTCAAATCACAAACACTTTGGAACTAGAGAGTTGCATTAGTCATTAAAGAAATCTTTGTTACTGTTGGACTGGATCCAGGTTCAGTTCTCAGCACCCACATGGAATAGCTCATAACTGCCTATAACTCCATTTTCAGGGACTCTAATGCCTCTGTGTATACCTGCATGTAGGTGGTGTACCTACATAAACCCAAGCCCCACCAAGTACTCACAAAAAAATTAAAGATAAATATTTTTCTAATAAGTCCATGTCCACAAACCCTTCATGGAAAGCTAGAGAAACTGCAGTACTGTAACTCATGACTTCTGTCTTAGTTAGGGTTTCTACTGCTGTGAAGAGACACCATGATCATAACAACTCTTGGAAGGAAAATATTTAATGAGGGGGCTACCTTAAAGTTTCAGAGGTTCAGTTCATTATCATCATGGCAGGGAGCATGGCAGCATGCAGGCAGACATGATGCTGCTGGAGAAGCTGAGAGTCCTACATCTTTTAGGCAACAGGAAGTCCACTGAGATACTGGGCACTATCCTGAGCAGAGGAAACCTCAAAGCCCACCCTCACAGTGACACACTTCCTCCAACAAGGCCATATCCACTTCAACAAAATCACACCTCCTAACTGTCCCACTCCCTATGGGATTATGCAAGCCAGTCACATTCAAACTACACATTCCACTGCCTAGCCCCCATAAGCTGGTAACAATACCATAATACAAAATTCATTTAGTCCAACTTCAAAGGTTCCCATACTCTATCACAGTCTCACAGTCTCAACAATGTTTTAAAGTCCAAAGTTCAAAGTCTCTTCTGATTCATGAAATCTTTTAACTGCAATCACCTTTAAAAATCAAAATCAAAATGCAGATCACATACTTCCAACATATAATGGTGCAGGATATACATTACCATTCCAAAATGCAGGGAAGGGAGCATAGTGAGGAAATACTGGACCAAAACAAGACTGAAGATCGGCTAGGGAAACTCCAAACTCTGCATCTCCACATCTGATGTCAAAACACTCTTCAGGCCTCCAACTCCATTCAGCTTTGTTGACAGCAACACATTTCTTTCTCTTGGTTTGGTTCCACTCCCTGTTAGCAGCTCTCCTAGTCAGGTATCCCACGACTCTGGCATCTCTAACATCTTGGGTTCTCCAAGACAATTCTGGCTTCAACTTTACAGCATTATGCAATGGCTTCTATACTAGGCCTCTATTCAGGGACACCCCTAACACATGCCTGGCCTCAGTTGCTTTATTCCACAACTCCTTTCTTCTATCCTTAAGTTTAAAGTCAGAGACACATGGCCCAAGCTGCCAAGTTATGCTGTTTGCTGGGTATGGAACATTGCCCCCTTGTTCAATTACATCTTCACCAGCCTTCTGTCCTTCACTGCTTAAGCTTGGTGTTCTGAAACTTGCTCTGTAGACCTGGATAGCCTCAAACTCAGAGATCCACCAGCCTCTGCCTTCCTAGTGTTGGGATTATAGGTGTGCCCCACCACACCTGGCTCTAAGATTTTCTTTAGTTCCTTTTCACTATTTAGAAATTTAGCTAGGTAGGATCTTGCCCTATATTCTGTTTCTTAATCCATTTATCTCCTTGAATACAGGACTTAGTTCTACTCTACTTTTTGGTGTTTCTTTTCTCCTTCAATTTTACATTTTGTAATTTACCCTGCTCAGCTTGCTCCTTTTCATTATAAATCTTCATTAGAGTTACCGCTAATAACTACATGACAGAGTCTAGACTAGGCTGTTTTGAGATTTCTTCTGTCAATGGATTAATCCAAAACTCTTCATTTTATCCTCAGGCATACTCTCCAGACAAGGGCAAAAAGAACACTCTCTAGGCAACATACTAAAATTCTCCTCCTCTGAAACCTCTTGAGTGAGCCCTTGACAGTTCAAATAACTCTTAGCACCTCTGTCTTCCATTCTTCTACTAGTATGGCCCATTAAGTAGTGCTCAAGGCATTCTACTGCTTTCATAATCCAAAGTACCAAAGTCCAAATTCCTCCAAATACAAACATGGTCCAGTCTATCATATCAATACCCCAGTACCTAGTACCAATTTCTGTTTTAGTTAGGGTTTCTATTGCTGTGAAGAGACACCATGACCACAGTCTCTCTTACAAGGACAATATTTAATTGAAGGAGCTCCCTTACAGTTTCAGAAGTTCTATCCATTATCATCATGGCAGCATGCAGGCAGACATGGTGCTGGAGGAGTAGCTGAGAGTCCCACATCTTTCAGGCAACAGAAAGTCCACTGAGACACTGGGCAGTATCCTGAGCATAGGAATCCTCAAAACCCACCCTGATAGTGACACACTTCCTCCAACAAGGCCATACCCTAACAAAGCCACACCTCCTAACAGTGCCACTCCCTATGAGATTGTGGGGACCTATTACATTCAAACTACCACAACTTCCCCAAAGGAATGCTAAATATTTAGTCTGGATTCTTGAAACTGTAACAGCCCTAATATTCAAATTCCAATAGCAGCCAGCAGCTGATCTTGTTATCAATTGATGTTGGTGGGTGGAAGAGGTCCACAGAGGGAAAGAAAAATCTTTCTTTTTTTTATAGTCTTTGGAGGAAAAGAATGACATGTGAGGACTAGCACACTTGTGACTCCCCCAGATTTCTTCACACCTGCATGCATATAACACATCATTTTCAAAATTCACTCACAACATTTGAAATTGAATTCATTTTAAGTTGGAAAAAAAATACCAAGAAAACTTCTAGCTACTAGTGGCCAAAAAGGAAGAGTCTTCCATACAAGGAACAATTTCTAGAGTTCTGCGAAAAGCTAATTTTGCTCTTCTTTTATTTATATTGCATCCATTTCACAAGTTCCGTAAGCCTCCATCCCACACAAGACAGTGAATCTAAGCGTTGGGAAGACTGAGTTTTCCCAGCATTTCACAGTTACCGGAACACCTGTGCTAAATAGTTTTCTGTGTATCAGCTGCGAAAGCTCACACTGTTCAATAGCCCTCCAAATTTCCCATTTAGTCCCCATGCTAGAAGATTCCAGGGCCTTACAATGGGTTATTGTTAAATGCTTGGAAGATAATGGTTCAAGAATGTCATAATGGATTAAAAAAAAAAAGTACTAGAAAATTTCACCTACATTGCTTATAGACACTGGCTTCTGCCTCTACTGAGACCTGCCTTATTTGGAAATTAATTAAGCAGAAACTAGATGGGCACAAATACCATAACATTCTGAAGCTTAATTAGCAAATGCTTTTTAACTTCACAACAGGTCTTAGCCTTGTTGGTTACTTTGTCTCTGAAAGGAGGAGAAAGCCAACCGGTTTCATTCTTTGCTTCTTTTCAGAAAGGAAACAAGCGTGGAAATTTAAAAATAGATCAAGGGATGCTCACAGGGCAGCTTCCTAGCAACCCGGCTACATTGCTGGTATGTGGATATGAGTGGCCTGCAGTCTGCCAGGTGTGTCTGCAAGCCACACCCACACACAGCAGACACGAATGAGGGGAGGGGCAGCACACAGATGGCAGGGCTGCAGTAGCTGCCCATGCCCTTCATTGTAATCTCCTGGGGGCTAATGACTGTGCTTAGCAGGTTTCTTCATGACAATCCCTACTGAGCTGTCAGCTCATCCACGGACAGAGCAGAGAGGCTGGGGTGGGAAGGGCTCTTTGGTCATCAAAGAAAGGTGAGGAGAGAAATTACTCCCAAAGCATGTGCTGTCTAATAGTCAAAAATCATGGCCCCGTCTTTCCTTTATTAAATCACAAAGGAAAAAAATGAAAAGATGGAATGTTTATTGGTAGTCTTTGTGCCTGGAGTCATGGAGCTTGTTTTGTGAGGATCTGATGTGCAGAAAGGAAAAAAAAAATGCTGCATGTCATATAACTGCAGAGTACAGACACCCTGGTGCGCACTGTGAAAATATCATAGAAAATATGACATCAAATTGTCTGCCTACAATGATACCATTCCTTATTAAAATGAAAAGAAGAAAGGTATAGGAACTAACAATGTGTTTCCTTTTCTCACTCAGTCTTCAAACAAGAGCAGCTACCTGGATGTTGAAGATGTTAAAGCATGGCCTTGTGTCAAAGTGAATAGTTAAGAACTAGATGCCAGCCCAAACACATCCTTGACTCTCTGCTACCTTTCTGTATTGTGGGGGGAATCACTTTTCCAAAGTGTCTTTTGAAAGATGCCAAGAAAATTACCTTTACTGAGTGTTTCCCTTTTCTCCTTTCTTACCCTGCCTCCTCCCTCACTCCCTCCTTCCCTCCTTCCCTCCCTTCCTCCCTCATTTCCTCTCTCCCTTCTCTCTGTCCCTGTCATCTTTCTGCTTCTTCCCCTTCCTCCCTCCCTCCATCTCTTATCCTTCCCTCTCTTATTTTCTACCTTCTGAGACAGCAGTCTCAAATGGTCAGCCATTCACTACTTCTTATAGGACATCTTTTCTGTCTGGCTTTTATTAACTTCTAAAAAATGCAGTATTAGAAACATAAAAGAGGGCACTGAGTGACCATGCAAATTTCTATTGTGATGTTTTAAGGAAAAAATCATTATTACTCCTGTTGAAATGTATGAGTGCGTGTGTGTGTGTGTGTGTGTGTGTGTGTGCTCATAACCATCATTCTCTATGCACTCAGAGGTAACCAGTATCCCAAGTTACCTGGCTATAATTCTCAAAGACTCATTATATCTCCTTGCACATATACATGCATATATATGTATATATACATATTATATATAGCATAAATATATATTCTATATAACACACACGATATGTGTGTGTATTATATATATATATATTAGGAAAGTGCTATACCATTGAGCTATATCTCTAGGCCCTCTTATGGATGTTCTAATTACAAACTCAGAAACGTTAAAGGATGAGACAAAGGAGAAAGGTGAAGTACCATTTTTTGAATTCCTCTCTTTAGTGGTATATGACATATTGTTTTCTAAAATGTAGTACTAATTACTACTACCTGCGTTGCATTTGTATGCAAACAGCATCCTATGTAGTAAAGAGGCACAGTATCACTTTGAGTGTTGACTGTACACTCAGGAATGGAGCCCAGTACTGGCTTTGCAAAATCCCAGTTCCTTGGTGGCCTATGGTAGAATGGTCCAATCTAAAGCCCACCTGACCTATGCACTAGTTCATTGCTGGCCTAAAAAAGTGAATGTGACCCAGTCTCAAAGATAGACAGAAAAATTAAACAACAGTATTGGGACATAGCTCAAAGTTAAAGCACTTGTGTAGTGTGCCCTAGGCCCTAATCATAACACAAAATTAAATAATTAACCACAGATAGATGAATAAATCTTAAGCTTAGGAACATTGAAATAGTTCTGATTTTATGTAAGTCCACCAAAGTCAACCAAAGCCACATATCTATTCAATTCTTATTCTAGCTGCGATTTCCTTCCACGTTTCCCGCTAGAAAGGCCACGAGAACATCATCATGTTTATCATCATCTTTGATATATTTTGAGAGAAGGCGATGTAGTTGGATGTTTACCTGGTGCTACAGTGATTCACAGTCTGTTCCCAAGATTAATTTTATAATTTTTTTCTTAAACAGGTGTTTTTAATCATTGTCATTGATAAAAAAGGAAACCTCACAAATCATTGGCTGTGCATACTAAATCATGGTATTTATGTTTCAGTCTCATCCACTAATTACGCAGAGATACTTTCTGCTTAGGTGCAGCTCATAAATTTCTGTCTTCTTTAATGTCATTCAGCTATTCTTGTAAACTATTCATAAAGTATCCCAGTTATTATGATGATAAAAGGTTAATTCAAAGCCCAGCTTAAAACCATCATTAGGCATCCTTTAAAAATGGGTTGGAGCAAACCATTTCAAAACTATCAAGTACTTCGAGTTGTCTCCCTTACTTTTCCCATGGGACATACATTAGTTTCAGCAACAAAACTGTGCATCAACAGGGAAGTTTTCTATGTATCTTACTTCAAAGTGAGTTCCCAAAGAAAGGGCCTTTGTAAAATATATGCTTCTTCCACGCTGAGTGTGAAAATATCACCTTTACTTCACAGAGACTCTTCAAGTACAGCTTAAAAAAAACATGCACCTTATAAATAACGTACTCCAACATGTCTTTGAATACAAGAAGTATTTGAAAAATTCTGCCAGTAGGAAAATGGGATCATTTATATGATGGATAAAAAGTCTTCATAATCAATCTTCATTTTATAATATAGGGTACAGAATTTTCCATTTTGTTTGTTGTAGTGGGTAGCCATTCCAGTTTTGATCTAGAAATTCCAGCCCCCATTGAGGCTTTGGTAACTGTCATGCCTACAAGGCGGGGCCAAGAGAGGGCCCTGAAGACCCGAGATCCGGATGTGCAGACTCTCTTGGTATCCGGACCCTGGATGCTAGAGGTAGACTAAGCAGAGTTCTCCAGAGAACACTGCTGGACTGTGCTACATCTTCCCCAGACCCTGCAACCTACCTATCCCTTCATTTGTAAGTTACACCACTAATAAACCTCCCTTTTAACTACATGGAGTGGCCTTAATAATTTCACCAATATTTGGCGCTCACATGGGGCAAATTCCAAAGGCCTGGGTGGCTCCCACCCTCAGCCTCCTCCCCAGCTGGCAGGTACCTAAACCCCCTGCAAAGTTCCATATAACCAGAGACACCTACACGGTTCCATTCCCGAAAAAGGGAGCAGCTAGTCCTGTCTCAGTTCCCTAGCTTAGCCCCTAGACCAGCAAAAAACCGCTGTGAGTGGGCATTCCCCTCCTCCCTGAGTGCCGGCTCTGGCTCTCCACATCTCGACCCCTGCCTTCAGCTGCCGCCAGCCAAGGTCGCCAGCAGGCCCTGCTTTGGAGCTGTACCAGCACCTCCTGCTGGCTGAAAAGTGCTACTACACTCCCCAAAACCACAAAAGGTAAGCTAGGCAAACAAGTGTATTATTTCAAGTAAAAGTACTTGATAATTTTACACCTTAATATTGATTAACCAATTTTGAGTAATTCCTGTAATATGGCCGACAACATTACCTCACAAGAATTTAAAAACCTTTTTGCCTGTACGATGAATGACATTTTCCTGGAAATATATGACCTTCCTAAGGCATATCTGGCCTGTACCATTTTGGCATTCATCGTAATAATTCACACAGTGTTCAAACACTGCTTTAATAATAAGAACAAAGGAGTCATTATTGGAACTGATACTTTAAAAGATAGCAATGAAGGCTTACAGAAAAAGATTCTGTCTCTGGAATCTGCTAATCAGGATTTACAAAAGAGGCTTGTACCCAAAATTGATTTTATTGATAATAAATATGAATAATTAATAGATAGAATACTAACTCTCCAGACACTATATAAGGAAGAAAGATTATCATTAATTGATCAGATAAGGTTCATGGAATCATGTGTTTCTGAAGAACATAAAAACTTCCATGATTCCATGAGAAATCTGGAGTCCTTTGCAAGAGAGGAGGTTCACTCCCTAGAACAGACCCTACGTGCTTGTTTGCAAACCCTGGAAGAAACTCTCAGTAAACATGACAAGGGACCTAATAAGCAGAAGGGCAAGACCATAGAGGTTGTAACATCTCCAAATGGCTCTCATACAATGGCTTATCCTGTTATCATCCATGAGAAGCCAGCAGATGACACACACCCCGAGCCATATAATACATATACATTACAACCAATTTCAACAAGGGACTTTAAAAGTATAAAGGAAGCAGTAGTTGCATATGGGATACATGCCACATACATAAGACAGATGTTAAATTCGTGGTCTACCTCACATAGAATCATTCCAGATGACTAGCATCAGCTAATTTCAGCTGTTCTAGAATATAGCCAGCAGTTACAGTAGAAAAGCTGATTGAGAGAAGAGGCCAAAAATTTAGAACAACAAGGTAAACTCAGAAGTTTTGTGATCTCCCAAGATTAAATACTTGGTGAGGGATGTTTTGCTGACAGAAATGTACAAGCCACTTATGATGAGCATACAATATTCCTATGCCATACAGCAGCTCTAAATGTTTAGGAAAAAAATTCCAGAACCTGGAAAACCAACTGAGGTATACACAAAGATATTTCAGGGACTGCACGAACCCTTCACTGATTTTTTTTTTTTTACAAAGGATGAACACAGCTATAATAAAAGCTGTGTCAGATAAAGAATTAAGAAAAGTATTAACTGAGTCCTTGGAGTTTGATAATGCTAATGCAGAATGCAGAAGAATACTTACACCATTAAAGATCAGATCAGCTCCTTTGGAAGAATAGATTCAGTATACTAATGGTGTTGAGTCTCTTAACTACAGTAATGAGGCTTGAATAGGAGAGACAAATCCCAGAGGTGAAAGAAGGCCCCGTGGTACCAAATGTTTTAAATGTGGTACACCAGGTCATATAAGTAGAAACTGTACATGGGGCACTCCTAGAAGTAATACTCCTTTTAGGAATAGCCTAAACAGGAGACCCCAACCACCTCCTGGATTATGCAGAAGGTGTGGCAAAGGCCGACATTGGACCAGTGAGTGCAGATCAAAACTAGATATACAAGGCAACCCTTTACTGGTGGGAAACACCTCAGGGGGCCTCTTGCGGGCCCCCAAATCAAATGTAGTATGAACATTCCCAGTCACTGTGGAAGAAATTCCTCTCCAGGACAACTGAATAAACCAATGCTAATGTAAAAACCAATACTGCAATGGATGATAAAACAGCTCTGATAGATGAATCACAGTTTACAAAGAACACAATAAAACAAATATTTTGGCAGACTTCCATAAATGAACAAAGACCAAAGCTTAGAATTCAAATTAATGGCCTGGTTCTGGAGGGCCTGGTAGACACAGGTGCAGATGTGACTATAATTACACCAAAATCATGGCATCCAAATTGGCCTCTTCAAGAGGTAGATGTCCAGCTTTTAGGGATTGGCACCCTATCTCAGATAAAACAGAGTTTGAGATGGGTTGAATGCATAGGGCCAGAAGGACAGAGAGGAAGGCTGAAGCCATATGTAGCAAATGTAGCAGTAAATCTTTGGGGCCGAGATCTGTTACAACAGTGGAATACCCAGATTAAAATTCCTACATTCTCAGAAAAGGAATACAGACCAATGTATGTTTCTAGGAATAATATCATAACATGCTATAAAAAGCAGTTACCAACCATTCAGGCTGTATACAAACAGAGCACGACTGCTGTTGAGCTCTCAGAAGTACCAACTGCCTTACCTTTAAAATGGCTAACTAATAAACCTGTCTGGGTTGGACAATGGCCTTTGACAAAAGAGAAGCTACAAGCTTTAGAACAGCTGGTTCAAGAGCAGTTAATTACTCAACACATTGAAGAATCTACCAGCCCTTGGAATTCTCCTGTATTTGTTATTTAAAAAAAGTCTGGTAATTGAAGAATGCTGACAGATCTGAGAGCTATTAATAAAGTAATTCAGCCAATGGGCTCCCTACAGACTGGGATGCCCTTGCCCTCTCTGCTACCCAAAGAATGGCCTATAATAGTTATTGACTTAAAAGACTGTTTCTTTACCATACCCTTACAAGAAAATGATAGAGAAAAATTTGCCTTCACAGTACCTAATTATAACAATTCTCAGCCAGTCAAGAGATATCAATTGAAGGTCCTCCCACAGAGAATGTTAAACAGCCCTACCTTGTGCCAATACTTTGTGCAAAAACCATAGGAGATAATTCGTGTAAAGTTTCCACAATCCATAATTTATCACTATATGGATGATATCCTATTAGCTGATCCAAAGTTAGACATATTAGAAAGCATGTTTGAAGAAGTAAAAAAAGTTTTGCCTCACTGGGGACTGCAAATTGCTTCTGAAAAAATACAAAGAGGAGATTCTATTAATTACTTAGGATATAAGATAGAGCTACAGAAAATTAGACCCCAAAAGGTACAACTAATGAGAGATCGATTGAAGACTCTTAATGATTTTCAAAAGTTGTTAGGAATCATTTCCAACTTACTGGATATCACAGGAATACTCAATGATGGACTACAAAATTTGGCTAATACTCTAGAAGGGGACAAAGAGTTAAATAGTCCAAGAGAATTATCAGCCGAAGCTGAGAAGGAATTGGCTCTATTAGAAAAGACAATTCGAGAAGCACATGTGTGTGAATCCAGAACTTAAATGCATTCTTGTCATATTCCCCTCCAGACATTCCCCCACAGGTATTTTGATGCAGAGGGAAGATATTATATTGGAATGGATATTCCTACCACGTAAACCAAATAAGAAATTAAAAACTTATATAGAAAAGATCTCTGATTTGATTCAAACAGGTAAATTAAGACTTTGCCAGTTGAGAGGAATGGACCCAGCAGAAATTGTAGTACCTTTAACTAATGAGGAAATTTTATCACTATGGAAAGATAATGAATACTGGCAGAGAGCCTGCAGTAACTTTTTGGGAGAGATTAACAACCACTATCCCAAAAGCAAGAGAATAGAATTCATAAAGAAGACTGAATGG
>CABHPH010145886.1:0-17987 GCA_902168325.1 Peromyscus nudipes | reverse complement strand
TATATATATATATATATATATATATATATATATATATATATATATAACCTTAGATAGAACATATTAAGTATTAAATTCAGGTTCTTTAGGATAGGACACCTTTTGGAATGATCTTTGTAACATGCCATTTACCTATGCTCTAGACTTCTCTGGATTTTAGTATGTGTTTCTTGCTTGATATTGTTCGCATTGATTGTAGTTCCATCTTATGTAGGTCATTATCCCTCATTACTCCTGGACAATATTTGATAACCATTCCTTTGTAAATAGTCTTGTATTAAGTTAGAACCTTCTTATTTAGACAAAAGGGGGAGATGCAGAGATGTAGAAACTTTGATCTGGAAGTTCCAACCCCCATTGAGGCTTCGGTAACTGTTACACCTACAAGGCGGAGCCAAGAGAGGGCCCTGAAGACGTGAGATCTGGATGTGCCCTGCTCTCTTGGTTCCTGGACCCTGGATCCTAGAGGTAGACTGAGCAGAGTTCTCCAGAGAACAGCGCCAGACTGCGCTACGTCTTCCCCAGACCCTGCAACCTACCTATCCCTTCATTTGTAAGTTATGACACTAATAAATCTCCCTTTTAACTACGTGGAGTGGCCTTAATAATTTCACCAATAGTTTGTTTGTTTTTATTTTCTTTTGTTGGTTTTCAAGACAGGGTTACTCTGTGTAGCCCTGGCTGTTCTGGAACTTGCTCTGTAGACCAGTCTGGCCTTGAACTCAGAGATCTGCTTGTCTCTGCCTCCTCAGTGCTGGGAATGCAGGCATGAGCCACCACTGCCCAGCTACCCCTATGTTTTTATAGTCTTACTTTATTAGCAACACTACTGTTAAAATGTGTGATATATGTATTCCTAGCTTGCTGTAGACTGAGATTTTATATGCACTGCATATCTCTTACTTTTCCATTACATAAGAATAACCTTAACTAGGCATCTTATATTTTATTAACAAAGCTGTGTCGCCACTAATTCCACTTGTTGATAGAATTATTCTTATTTTTTTAAACACATTTTAGACAAGAGAAACTGTACCAATTATGAAGAATGTAACCTCTTTGGAATATCTTTCTTTTAGCTGCTAAAGTAAAAAACAAAACAAAACATAAATCAACCAAGCAATCAAAAACCCTCTTTGAATGTTATTGAACTAAATTGTCTCCAACACTCCAAATTGAAAACAGTTATGATGAGTGTACATTTCTTAAAGATGTAAGGTCTATATGTCATAATTTATTGTGGCAGTTTTTTTCAGACTTTTGTCATTTTTTCTCAAAGTATCACATTATTGTATTTTTTGATGAGTGCAAACATTTGAGATATATTTTTAAAACTATTTTTTTAATTTTTTTTTTTTGGTTTTTCGAGACAGGGTTACTCTGTGTAGCTTTGTGCCTTTCCTGGAACTCACCTGGTAGCCCAGGCTGGCCTTGAACTCACAGAGATACACCTGGCTCTGCCTTAAAACTAGTTTTTACAGTAGCAGAAAAAACAAATATATGGCTTTTTATTTCTTCTATGTAATAAAAAACACAAAATGGCCTTCTAAAATTTAATCATTAAGGGTAATAAAATTTTGTAACATACTGAAATGAACACTACATATTTTATTTTTTCCCAGAAAACACTGCAGAATTCTGCCTTCAGGTTCCAAGAGGTTAGATTTTAAATATCTGACTAATTGCAATGGCTTCATTCTACTAGAATTAGCTAATATCTCAAGACACAACACACACTTGGGGCAAAGATGATCCTTGGCAACAGTAAGTATCCACTCTGACAGCAGATGTTCTTTGATTTAGACATGTGGCACCAGCTTTTCAATGGGGCAAATCCGATTAAATAATGTTTGGTTTTTACCTGGTTTTGTGGCTTTTAAGTATCCTCTAGAAATATTAGTTCAATTTTCAATTGTTCTTTGTATGTTCTTCATTTGTGAGTATGTTATTATGGACAATCTAAAATGTTATGAGGAATTCTATGCTTATTTTTCCATTTTCATTTGTTCTGTCATATACTTGGCCAATTCATTGAATAGACACATACAAGACACAATGTACCTCAATATATTCAAAGCAAGTATCAGAGTAAGGGACCTTTGTTGCCATGCCTTTGTGTGGATTTCCCATTCTTCCCTCAGGATAATTTAGAACTATTCAATTATAAAATATTCTTAGAGTCAATGAACAGTAAACATAAATGTAACTTCCAATTTTTATCTCCTATTTGTTGGGAGTATTGAAGGTATGTTTATATTTTGATTATATTGATTTCCATAATCAGTTTAAATCATCCTAACTCAGGTTTTCTCAAGAGGCTTAATCAATGTTTCACTGATCCCACTTAGAATTAATCACTCGGACAATTAAAACCCAAACTATCACCAAATAGAAGAAGATCCATTTTTACTGAACTCACTTTTTATTGGATGAAAAGCAAACTAAGTGACGTATCAACTACATGTATGCTGTCTAGGCCAATCCCTTGCGGCATTTCTCCTCTTTTTGTTTAAGTTTTCATAGTTTTGCACTTACTGTGAAAAGACTGTATGGGTGAATGTGTGTGTTATGTGTGCCCAGAAGTGTAAGTAACAATAGCAAGAAGTGACAAATTGAAATGCTCCGACACAGCAAATGAAGCACTGATTAAAACTAAGTGACAACCCAAAGTATAGAACAAAATATTTTCAAGTCATGCATTTAATAAAGGTTTAACACCCAGAATTGATAAGAAATCTAAACAACTTAGCAGCAGCAAAATCCCACATGCAATCCAATATAAAATATGGGCTGATGACTCTTTAGTAATTTCTCAAAATAAGACAAATAGAAAAAGATATCTGAAAAAAATGTTCACAATTAACTAACCATCAGGGAAACACAAATAAAACCATGATGAGACAGCACCATATATCAAACAAATTATCATCAAAAGACAAGACAACAACCACAAAACATATTATCAAGGACACAGAGAAAGGAGGGCTATCATATTCTGTGTTGAGAATGCATTTCTGGGAAACAGTACTGATGCTCCTCAGCAAACTAAGATTTGAAATGCCATAGAACCCAAGATTCTACTACTAGGTATATGCCCAAAGTAAATTAAAGCATCAAAGCAAAGCCTCACCTGAATATAGTATGTTTAATGAAGCACAGGTCAAAAAGGCATTAGAATCAAATCAAATGTCCATCAAAAGATGAATAGATAGAAGAAATACTGCAGGTATATAAATCCAAATACTATGGAACCCAGAGAAGATGACACCTTGTCACTTGTCACAAAGTAGAGGGACATGACAGATATTATATTAAACAAGGAAGGCAAAGAAAGAAAAGCATTGTACCACCAGGACTCACACATGGACTCTAGTGGTTGACACAGTTGCAGCTACCTGACACAAGTTGGTCAGGGGTAGTTAGTCATTGAATGAAATATTGCAAGTAGATACAAAAGTAACTCTTGGTGTTCTGAGCAACAGTCCACTGAATATGGTTAACAGTAATTCATTGTGTAACTCAGAACAGCTACAAGGGAAGAGTTGACAGGACTTGTAAAGAAATGATGAAAGCTCAAAGTGATAGGTTCACTATCAATGTGGTGATATATTGTGTACCCTAATAAACTTGCCTGAGGATCAGACCACCCAGTCAGCCACTAGATTAGACACAAAGCCAGGCAGTGGTGGCGCACATCTCTAATCCTAGCACTTGAGATCTCATGCCTTTTCTTAGGAAGCACGCATGCCTTTAATCCCAGGAAGTAATATGGCAGGGCAGAGAAAGGTATAAAAGGCGTGAGGAAACAGGAACTCACTCTCTTTAGGCTGGGGATTTCATAGAGGTAAGAATTAGTGACTGGCTGCTCTGCTTCTCTGATATTTAAGCTTTCACCCTGATATCTGGCTCTGGGTTTCTTATTAAAAGGCCATCTAAGATTCGAACAACAGTTTGTTACTTAATGTACATTTGCATCACACCATCATACCTTACCTCATAAGTATGTACACTAATTGTGTGTTTATCTCTCCCAAATTAACACGCACATATTTACTAACTATGATTTGTATCAGCTATGATTTGAATGTGTCCCAAAATTCATGAGTTGAAACTTGATTGTCAATGTGCTCTATAGATGGTTATTGGGCCATAAATCTCCTTCCTCAGGAAGGAAATGACATGTTCTTATAAAAGGGCTTGAGGAGGGGAATCCATTTTTTTTTGTTGGTCATCTGATTTCTGCCAGAAGAGAATCTAGTATTCTCTTCTTCAGGAGACATCCTTCAGGGACCCTCCTGGAAGCAGAGACTCGCTCTTATCAGATGCTGGTATCTTAATGCAGAACCATGTGAATTTAAACCTCTTTCTTTCTATAAGCTATCTAGCTTATGGGATTTTGTTAGAGCATCACAAAGCAGACAGCAACAGTACCATGATGGAAAATGAAGTTGGGTAGGAGGGGAATATGTGTGTATATATATATATATATATATATATATATATATATATAATTTAGATGAAATGATCAAAGAAGGCTTAGTAGATGAAGCTCATGAGAGAAGACAATGTTTGAAAATAAAGAAGAGCCTAAGTCTGATAATGAACAAATATAGCTAAATCATAATGAGTGATAGAGTCAGCATCATCCTCTATGAGGATACCACTTTAGACAAGCTAACTCTGCAAGGAATAGCAATAAAGAGGCAGTGGGGTGGAGGATGCAAAGAGGCAGTGAGAGATGCTACAGCAGAGACACCAGTAGATACTCCCCTGTAGCTCCATGGAAGTCAGAAAATAAGACCTCCATGACATGCAGTTGCTGACAATACTATTTTTTAGGATCCCTGGAAGGCATGACTTAGAGATTCTAAGATCTTTTTCGTAACTATGGTATAGACTAAGAGGAATCTACTAGATAGCAAAAGAAAGGAAAACATAAAATAAAAGATGAAGAGCCATAATTGTTTCCTATTTGTTTATAGCATAGTAGATAGGGCCCTAGCCATGATGTGAGACCTATCAGGATTTCAAACTCAACCAAGACATTTGCTCCCTGAACTGTTCTGAGAAACACACTTCACCTCTCCAACTGGCAGTTTTTACATTTACAAAATATAAATACAAACAGATGTTGGGTAGCAAATGTGTGAGTGACATGATGCTTGGTGCATAGAAAGATTTGATTGATTTCAGCTCAGTATTACTGTGTCATTGGTAAAGCAAAAGTTGTTTTTTTTTTTTTTTTGCCGCATGGGAACCTGGGTGATTGCAAACTTCTAAATGAAGAATCCATTCTCTCAACATTTGCTATCTTAATTTACAAGTAAGATAGTGTTTAATACTGAGTCATCTTCTTTAGAAGTAGAGTATTTTTATCTCAGAACAAAAAGTACTAAAGCAAAAGACACCCACAGTTACCAATTGCTGTTTGTTAAAGGAATTGTTCTCACCTAGTAATTCGTTAATAAGCAGTTAACTGAATTACACTTTCATGTAGTGCTTGCATACATCATTGACCTTTTCCTGTTCTATGAATGATGATGCTTTAAGGGCAATAGAGGGACATAGGATAGACAGCATAATATAAGAAAGGGCCATTTACTCATATATTGTCGAATCATGGAAGAGTAGGATGGTCCCTGACACACAACTGCTATTGTCTTCCCAGTCACCCAGTTTGCGATTTTTCACCTTGCTTTCTTTAACAAATACAGTAGATATTTTCAAGAGTTGTTTAGGGTTACCATTTCTTTTATGACCCCAAAAAGAAAAACAAGATAAGCCCAAGTCCTACTATGATTTTCTGCTGGAGTACTTATGACAACAGCTAGCAAGTTTCTTCAAGATGAGTTGGGGCTTAAAGAAAAGACAACCCGATGAGAGCATGCTTCACATACTCAACAGACAATACTTAGATCACTAATCCCTAAAATTCACTAAAGAATAATTGTAGTGTTTCATATCTGTGAGAAAAGGAGAAAAGTCAAGGTAAATGAGTAGCAGCTACATTGCTAATTTGAAGAACTATGTTAAGTATTTAAAAAGCTCTATATAAGGCTGGCCCTTAACAAATATACAAACTGGATCCATTGCCAGATATATTTGTATCGAATGTTGCATCCTACTTCTCACACTGAACACAGCTATAAAGCCCAGGAACATTGGACAATTCTTGGGGCTCTCACCAATTAATAGTAACCAGTAGATTGAGAAATGGGAAGAA
Organism: Peromyscus nudipes; assembly: GCA_902168325.1. Lineage (NCBI taxonomy): Eukaryota > Metazoa > Chordata > Mammalia > Rodentia > Cricetidae > Peromyscus > Peromyscus nudipes. The sequence continues at coordinate 11,764 of CABHPH010145886.1, read as the reverse complement.
AAGAGATAGCATTAAAGAATCAAAACTGAAGAGACAATTTTTCTTCTTCTGGTTTCCTCCAACCTGATTCCAACTTAATGTAAAATTCAAAGGTAGACATTTATGTACACAGGGACTGTGTCTTGTCAATTTGGCTGCAAGAATGGGAACTCCTGACACTCAGAGACAGGAGTAGACATTTCTTCTTCCATTATTATCCCTCCTTCTTATACATACTTAGGCCATGAGCTACATGTGTCCAGTAGTGTTGGCAAAAAAGGAGAGTAGATGGGAGTCAAAGCCATGAGAGAGGAACATCTTTCTCCCCTGTATGAAGCCATTATTCCAAGAGTATAATGAGAACATCACTTTCCCCTTAAGTCCTCTCTTCTTGTAGCATGGCTCTGGATACAATCATAGTCATAGAAGAATATAGCCCAATGTAGTTGTCTAGCCCCAGTATTCTCAACAGAGAAATGGATGGGAGTTCTCTAGAAAAACCTGGGAAGGTATCAGGAAGATTATGGAGAAAGCTCAGAGAGAAACCTTGCATTTCTGGACTCATCTCCTAACTCTGCATATGTGGGTTAGATATCAAAATTAAATAGCTTGTTAGATTTTAATGCCAGTTCCCAGCATTAGTGCCACTACACCGCATACTGGTAATGCACATGTGAGTGACACCTCACCGGAAATGGCAATGAAGCCACAGCACACAGAATGTACAGTGTAGTTTACAACTTGAACGTGATTTTCAGAGGAGGGTCAGGAGGAGAGGGAGGAGGAGGAGCAAGAGGGGGAGGAGGAGAGGGAGGGGGAGGAGCAGGAGGGGGAGGAGGAGAGGGAGGAAGAGAATGAAGAAGAAGAAGAGGAGGAGGAAGAAGAAGAAAAGAAGAAGGAGGAGGAGGAGGAGAAGGAGAAGGAGAAAAGAATTAAGAATTCTTAAAAGGAATTTTAAAGACTCAAGGTGTCAGAATATTTAAATATCTATGATTTAATTCAACATATGAAAGATCATGAAAGGCTTCACATACATGGGAAAAGACAGGGGTTCACATACTTAGATGACAGAAATACTAGAATTATTTGATAAGGAATTTAAACCATAACAATTCTCAAACAAAAACCCAGTGCAATGACACCCCAAACAGTGGAAAAATAAAAATCTCAAAGGAAAAGAATTGCTAAATAATTTCCCAGCTCTAAAACAAAACAAAACAAAACAAAACAAACAAACAAACAAACAAACAAACAAAAAACAATCAGTCGAAGAAAGAGACATTCACATCAGACCAGGCAGAGTGGTACATGCCTACAACCTCAGCATACCAGGGGCTAAGGCAAAACTACTTTGGTTTCCAGTCCATCCTCGTCTATGCAGCAACTCTGCCTTGAGAAACTGAAAAGGAGACTAAAGGAGGTGGGGAAGGAAAAGGGTGAAGAGGAGGAACAGAAGGAAGAGGAGAAGGGGAGGAGAGGAGGAAGAGATACAGGAGGAGGAGTAGAAGGAAGAAAATATCAATGGGAATTAATTGTAAAAATGCAACAAGTAAGATAAAAATATTCCTGGATGGCTCAATAGCAGAGTGCAGACTCAGTGGAAATACTGAATCTGAATATAGAAAGATGAAAACTGACTGACCAGAAAAACAAAATAGGCTTTTAAAAAAAATGTAGTATACATTGTAAAATAATTGAATTCCTCTCATTTTCTCATAGAATATAGATATAAATTAAGCATTAAATAAAGTGCATTTGGGGGGGTTAGTATTTAGTTCAGGGGTAGAATACTTTACTTGCAAGCTTAAGGTCCTGGGCTCAACTCTGTTACCAGAAGATAAAAGCATTCTTAGAAATAATGGCTGAAAACTTCCCAAGTTTGGTGAAAAACTTCAGTCTATAGATTCAAGATTGGTAATTACTAAACTAGGTAAGCTCTAGGAAATCTGGAACAAGGGAAATCCGGAACTAGAGAGTTGGTTCAGCTGACCTGAGTTCAGTCCCCAGCTCTCACATCAGGTAGCTCACAATCTGTAACTCCAGCTCCAGGTGATCTCATGTCCTCTACTGTTCTCTGCACACAGTGCACTCACATGCACAATGTGCCCACCCCTCACATATTCACAGTTTAAACATTTTAAATCTTCAAATCAAAGAAATCCAGGACCAGTTTTGCAACTTAACTGCTAAAAAATAAGCACAAAGGGAAAAAAAAAAACTCTGTAACAATAGTCTATATAGAGATAACTGTGAATTCAATGACTTCACATTTTTTCCAGAAACTATGAAACCTAGAAGGAAGCTTAAACCATCTTAAATTGCTGGATGTGGGGAAGGCTATTATGTATCACACACACACACGTATATGTATATGCGTATGTATATGTGTATGTGTATATATCCTCAGATATACTGAGATATCCTCATTTACATGCATGCATAGATATATTTATATACATACTCAGAAGAAGATAAACTATGATAATTCATGGCCAAAAATAACCTGCTGAGACATTAAGCAAACACTTTCAGAAAGCAAAGCAATTTGTATTTGGTCACTTGATTTTCCAATTTTCTTTATCAGATATTTTCAACCTTTGTATAAAAAAGTCTATGAAACTTTGTAGCCCAGGTAAGGTAATCTGTTCCTCTGTCTGCCTGTCTATCCATCTGTCTGCCTGTTTGCCTGTATGCATGCCTGTCCGTGTGTTTGTCTGTCCATCTTTCTATGCATTTATCTACATTTACATTAATAAGTGAATAATGAATGTTTTTCCCATGTGGGAATTTTAGCTGACTCTATGCCCATAACCATTTGCTCAGGGATTAGGCATGCAAGGTAAATGATTATTTTCAAATGGCATTCAGTTGTCAGTATCTTATTAAATTGTTCTTTTAAATTAAAGGTAAGTTAACAAATGACACAGAAAAGAAGCTTAATACATTTTCAGAAATATAAGGACCTCAAATATTTGGCAGAATGATTTTTTCCCCATCAATCAGAAGCAAAGCAGTGTTATCATCATAGTCAAAATAGCTAGATTCTTCCTCTATCCCAACAGTCCCCTAATCCCTACATCTTGCAAAGATATGACAATCTAGAAAATTTATTTTTTTTAGCAAAAACCAAAAGGTATCTTTTACAAAGGTATTACTGGTTTAAGGTCTATATATCTACTTGGGTATTTTCAGCCATGAGTTGGACACAGATAAAACTCACTGGGAAAGAGAGATCTAGATTTATCTTTATAATATGTTGAAGTTTTCAGATACCTTCTGAAAATTTAACATGCACATATTGGTACTCTGTTAAAGGAAAATTTCTAAGACATTGAAGTTGCCAACTATAAGCTAAACTTCAGCAATGAGTCTTCTTGATAAATTCCCTTATCTCTTTGTGTGATTATTCTTTCTTATAGCACACTGTCTGAAAATGTGAGCATTTTCTTGATTCACTTATAGTCTGCTTTTAGTCTTTGTGTCGGTTGGAGAGGAAGAGCTGCTTCACATAGAAGATCAATAGACAGTAGGGTGCACCGATGCATTCAGAAGATTTGATGATCCTGTTTCCTGGAAGTGAGGCTGCCCTATGTTTTCCAATGAGATCATTTTCTTCTGCAAGCTTTTCATTGTTGAAAATATTCCATGGTGAAGGAGCGAGGAAATTTCTATGTTCTAGAGATCCTCCAGAGCTGAGATTTTTGGTCTCCCCCATAAAACAGGAATAGGCAAAGGCTGCTTCATTCACTGCTCAGTGTGGCAATGAGAAACCACTGAGATGTCGCTGCACTCTACTCAGGAGATGGCTGCTTTGTTTTACAGGAAGCTTATAATGATCAACACTCCTCAGAGTGATTTAGGACAATTTATTATAGTTGGGCTCCTTTCTTCTTTTGTCCACATGTAGCTTGACAGAATGCATGATCCTCTCAGTGATTTGTCAGGGAATGGAATCTTAACAGGCAGTCAGAGTTCAGCTCAGACCATTCTGAGCAGGAAGCTAGACTGTAGGCTCCTGGTGCAGATCTTCTCAATGGTGATCATGTCTGTTTAAACCCTATTGTCAGGTCAAGTGGGAAATTACAAACACATTAATGCCCTCCAGTCAAATGCTTGCCAAACTAACAGATGGCTGATACCACTAAGCAACCTTGACCTTCTGGTCACCTGCTCTGTCAGTCAGTCACAGGGCCTCTTCTTTGGGAATCACATTATCTTCTGTGCAAACAGCACTTCCAACTATCATTACTGATTTGCTAAAACATAATGTCCATGCAGTGAATACAGATGCAGTATTTTCCCTCATGTGAAGCAAAATTCTAAGATGCTAGGTAAATTTTCCAATGACTTCAACTGCTTCCATGTAAACACTGTATAGAAAATGGAACACTGCTGAGCCAGAATAAATGGTTATATTTGACATCTAAAATCACAAAAGCCCTGTTTGGGGCTGAGAGAACGCTTGAGTGTCATATCACACATCAGTAAGTGCCATCTGAATCACAGGAAATAGCCACTGTCCATAGATTAAACGTCTGCTATTAACCAATATGCTTGCAAGGATCCATTAGGTAGGAAAGTCTTATAGATATATTTCAGAGAGCGTTTACCACAGGGAGAGTGCTCTTACCAATGCTGGAGCTCCATAAGCACAAATACTCACGTGCAGTAGACCTCTAATATCTAAATAGATGCATAGATGCCAGAAGTTAGAGCCTTGAGTTAAGCTCCAGTAAGATGTTATCAGGGACCTGGGTGACTGTGTCTGCAGTAAGGAGACATTACTTTTAAGATGGGTTCCACATCTTGAGGTATACAGCAAGGAGGTTGGACAGGCCAGGGAATTGTTTCCTAACAAGCAGCTGACCTGGAAAAAGGCCAGGGTTGTAGGGTTGCAGTATGTGCTCCACACTAATGAGCTAATCTTTCTAGAGAATAATTTAGCATAATGAGCAAGGACCCAGACTTTTACTCTAAGATCAGCCTGGGGGTGTGTATTGACATAGGCACTAACTATATTCCATGGCTTAGTTTCTCTTATTGGTTAAATGGGAAAGGATATCACTGTGAAAAGTGCAGCAGTAATCAAATACATTGAAGTATCCTAAGTGCTTAGTATGATGCCTGGTACTGATTCATTAAATGTTAGTTATTATTAATAAATGTTCATCATCACTACTAATAGTTCAGTAAGCTTGGGAAAATTATTTGTGTATTTTAAGCCTATTTCATTTGCAACAGAAAGACTTGGACAGATTATGATGACAAAATACTTTCAGCTCTAGCATTCCATAATTCTGTAATTCCAGTTTCTTGTTGGTAGGTATAGATATCCTACAGACACATAACAGGATATTCATACATTTGTGGACTTACCATGGTTACATTTGCATTTTAATTTCTAAAGGGGCCAAGGCATGCCACTATTAATTTATTGCCACAATTTCATTAACTATTAACAGATGAAGAAACCTAGGACTCATATTAGGTAAGGCTATTTTCATAGCTATTCAGCTTCTGGCAGGGCTTTAAAAAGTAGAGAGATCAGTGGCAAATAAGACAAACTTTCCAAGCAGCCCAGCAATGTATGACACCATTATGGTACTACAGATTCTGCACCATGATACCCAGGCTGCTGTGAGACTCCTGGAACTCAGACTCCACAGCCAAGGGGAAGGAGAGAGGAAGTGATGGTGGGTTAATTTATTTAGCATAAATAATGTATTCCTTAATTATCTGCCACATGATTAAGTAATTCTGATGTAAATAATTGAAATCAAGGGAAGGGGGAGGACACAAAGTGTTGGGAGCGCTGTTTTTAAAAATGTACTTGCAGAGAAGGTCAATTGAGATTTCAAACAAATGCTTCATGGGATCATTTATTCAGGGACGCTTACCAGAGAAGTGCTACCAAGTGCCCGGTAGGGTGTTGGGCTCTGGGGTACAGTGATGAACAATCCAACTTTCTAATTTAGAGCAATTCACTGTCTAATGAGTAATACAGCTGTACAGTCCCTGAATTCAAATTTAATTACCATGTGTCCTATAAGAGAACAGAAGAAGAAGTGACTAACTGTTAGGGAAGTCAAGGCAGACTTTGTTGAGTTATAGTACAAACAGTAGAAAAGTTAGTTATCTAGGGGACTCTGTGAGAAGGAAGTTTGCCATAGCACTTCTGAATTAGGTACTGTTATCCAGAAAAAGAAAGAGTGGTACCTGATGCTCAAGAATTTAATTTAGCTTCCTTTTCACTCTTGTTTTACTATGTAGCCATATCTAGCCTGGAACCTACTAGGTAGACCAGGCTGGTCTTGAACACATGGAAATCTGCCCTCCTCTGCATCTGTTGTGCTAGGATTTAAAGCATGTGCCACTAGGCCTGGGCCAACATATTATTTTTTTGTCATCTGGGGAAAATCAATTTGTTTCCAGAACTGCAAGAGATGGATTCTGAAAAACTGAAAATTAAAAAAAAAAAAAAAGTTGAGTCTCTCAGTAGCACATGGTGTGCGGAAACCTCATCAAATCACAACCCTACCTTTTGTCCTCTTGTTCCTCACAAAACTGATGATGATCTTTCCTTCCACCTAGCTCCTTTGTATTCAGTCATTTCTTAGTGTGGCAAAACTGGTGCATGTGGTTAAATTGATCACTTTAACCTTCTGTAAGTGTGCAGTTCAATGGTACTGAATGCATTCATATTGCACAACTATTTCCAGTTTCCAGCCCCTAATGACTTCCATCTTTAAAACTGAGAATAATCATTAAGCTCCAACCACCATCTCTACTTCAAATGTTGAGATGAGTATATATGCCTCATGTAAGTGGATTTTTATAATATGAGCTTGTTATTCAGTGACTCGTTTAATATCCTCAAAGGTCATTCACGCTGTATGGTATATCTAAAGATTTCTTTCCTTTTTAATGTATATACCATATCTCTTTACTTTTCATCCATTCAAGGACATGAATTACTTCCATATTTTAGCTGTTGTGCATGCTGCTAGGTCCACTAAACTCTTTTTAAGACACATTATGAAAGAGCCTATTTATATAAAATACTACGGTGATTGACTAATGTTTCTCTTCTGCTCTGGGCCCCCTTGTCTCATTGACTCTCAGGCTGTGGTGAAAATCCCTTGTTGTCTTTGGCACATGAAGTTCTATCCGTGGGTGTATTAGCATCCGGAAGGCTGGCACTTGCTGCCTTTTTCTTCTGAGCTGAATCAATCAGGCTCAGCTACTTGTTTATAAAATTCACCAGCCTTTCTTTTTCTCTCCGTATCTGAATCTCACATTGGCTGAGTTAAATAGGATACTGGCAGGTGTTCTGCGGATGAAGACCATAGTAAAAAGCATAGAATCCAATCTCCAGAAAATGTTACTATCTGGATCATGCTTTCCAAATGATGCTTGATTAAAAAATTGAAAACTGTAAAAGGTACACTCTAGTGATTTGAAAATGTCTTATGCTCAATTTGGCATGAATATCAATTAGGGTTTGGTTATAAGTAATAGCAATTAATTCCAGCTTACTTGAATTAATTTAAATAAATAGATAAAAAAAATATACAGCTTTTAACTGAAGCAAAGCCTGAGTAACCAGGCCATTTAGAAGACAGTAAGTGAGCTATTTTGACTATCAAAATTGCAGGTATAAGGTACAGTCTCTAAGTAGTAATTGTTGAGATGGAGATGGAACTCCACCAAATGAAGCTTGCCTTTATACCATTCATAAAAGATTCAGCTGCCCAAGGGACAGGCTAGCTGGACTGTTTGAGGTCATGGGCCGACCCATTACCCATAAGAAAGCAGGAGATCTTGACTGAATAAAACACACAGATCATACACATTGTGCAAAGTGTAAATATTCAAAGAAAATTTAAAATGCTGTCACCAAAAGAAGGGGGATTGGATGCTGGGCAGGCAAAAACAACAGATGTCCACTGCAGTGGGTCTATTTGGGATATCTCTGATGAGCCAAACGCCCAGCAATCAGGCAAAGACACATACACTAGCACACACACTATTTTGTGCTCATTCCTAGGGTGAAGTCACCTCAGAGTTGTCTGGTTTGTCCCCTTTATATTTTTCCTTTGTGTTAAAAAAAAAGCCTTTATCTTCCTTTGCCCAGATTTCTCCATATTTCTGTCACAAATATGGTTATTTTAAATAAATAGAGTTAGCTTAAAATGCAATCCTCTTCAACTCCTCTTATTGAATAAATATCAAATAGAAATGTTATGCACATTTATGATAAAAATTGTCCAAATCACTCTGCATTATTTTCAGTTGGGGGAAAATGAGAGTATTTTTGCTAAGTGAGGACCTACTTTTATTGTCAAGTTCTACCCAGAAGTCATATCATGTATCTTCCCTCTAATGAAGTGTTTTTAGAAGGTAAAATATAGTCCTCTGCTTCTAATCTTTTGATGCCACATATTGCTATGGAAACCTTGAGTTTCTTGATTTATAACTCTTCCTTTGTGAGGGAAGTAATTTCAGATTAATTTACTAATGGATCTTTACTCAATCTACAATAACAAATAAGTCTGACCACACCCCTTTTTATTAAAAATCTGTAATTGGAATCTTGCAAATGATTATTTCTCAAAGACACTGAAATGCAATATATACTAGGAATATAAAAACCAAGCAGGAAATCTGAATAAAGTAACATATCAAAGTCATAATACAGTAGCAACTTCAACAGCAATTTCTTAGAAAAAATAGCATTAATTTTAGAAGATCAAAAGATAAGGTTGGAATAGTAATCAGAATACAAAACCACAAAAATATAACTTCCAAGTTCATGAAACACTGTGCTCAAGAATACTTGTATTTATTTATTCTTTGTTGTGAAAAATCCTAGAATGTAGATTTAAATAGACAGATCCAAATGGTATTTTGACACATAACATCAGGGCTAAATGTGCCCTAGTTTACTTCAGTTCCTGCTTCATTTATAATGGATTCAATGTTGGATCCAAACAACTATGGAGAATTTTAACTTGAAACAAAGTGAAATGTCCTAACAAATCTAGTTGTCTGTCAACTGGCTCCATGTTTATTCCCTCTGCAAAATCAACAGGGAGGTCAATTGCAAAGAGAATTAGGCCAAGAAATGACTCAACGTCTATTGGACACTACTATTTATGGGCTGGGTGCATAGGCAGGGGATGGGACTACTTCACTCCAAATTGTGTCTTAGGAGACACTGCCCATCTCCTCCACCAGATGATGATGGGAGGATTAGGTCAGACAAGGGAAAAGCTTTGAAAAAAATCCCCCTGTACTCAAATGTAGGTACTGTCATGAATAGGACCAAGTCCTTCCCCAGGCAGAGGGGTGGGACTGAGCTTCCTCATAGGATCAGGTAGGTACCTTATCATTCTTCCATGTGGTCTCATGGAGGACGAACATAGCCATGGTGCAGAAGCTCTCCAAACAAGCACAGTGTAAGTTCTATGTGCCCCGAATATCACTCATGTGAAGCCTGACTACTGAGGAGATGCTCTAGACTCATCCAGAGTCATGATATTCATCTTTTAAACATTGTCTTTTTAGTATGTCTCTTAGTATGCTGCTTAAATTGAACAAGAATAGGTGCCTCTCATTCTCACTGGAGGGCAGTTACATCCCTGTTTTGAGTAGTCATCTAGTCTTAGGTGAATATTTTGACTTCCTCCTAAACTTAGAATTGCCTGGAAATTTTTCTGACTTTGACAGTAATAGTACTACCCAGTCCCCTCAAGGCCAAAGACCTGTGCATGTCTATTGACTGACTAGGCCATGCCTCATGGAAAGCAATGAGAGGTAATATTGGCATACTCTAATTTCTTATTCATTTCCTCAGCTTGTATAAAAACTATTATCTTCTTTTCTGGTATGGGAATAACACCCATTTACAGTGGAAAACTTTGAACCTATGAAAAATACAAAGGATAAAAATACAAACATTCTATTCCAAACCTTAGAAGCATTATGTGTTTTTTTTCCCTTTGAGATATGTCTATGAGTGTAGGGGTGTTGACTATGTGCTCTGTCCATTCCAACTTTCTTTCACCAGTCTTGAGTATATTTCATAGGCTGGCAGTTATTTCTAAAATACATATCAGTTTAGTAGTTTCTTAAGATCCTACCTATGATTGTGCTCAATTTGGTTTCATTTAGTCTAAACTTTGTGTATTTTTAAAAATCATTCTATAAATAATATTTATCTAAAATAAATGAAGCAAAAGAGAACTTTAAAGAGAAAACAGTGTCATTCATCTTGTCCCAGGGCAAGGGCTAAGCTCTGTAGTGGTTTGTTTTATATATTGGAAGACCTTTCTTCCTGTGTTCACATTAACAATTTCAACATTCTTTTTATTTACTTATTTTTTCTTATTTCATAAAAATGTTTTAAAGGTATCACTTATTTATTGATATTTGACCTGTGTGAATTTTGTTTACTCATTATCTTTATCTGCACCCTGCATTATAAATTCTCAAAATCTCAAAACTACCTTGTTCGTTGATGTTACACACTGCAGACAATAAAGACACAAGGCATTGAGCTATGAAATGAAATGAATTTAAAATATTTTCTACTGGCCAGTGAATCATTTTATGATCTTCCTTAGAAGAGCTATTGTAGAAAAGTTTGAGAAGATCCCTTCACTCATTGTAAGAAGCAAACATCATATTATTGGTACTTCATTCATTGTAAGAAGCAAACATCATATTATTGGTGCGTGGGAAGATGTAGTTTAGGGAAGTTAAGAACTTACCATCTATGTGCAGCTCTGGACAATCAGAGCTTGGATCTCAAAGCAATCAACACAATGACTCATTCCTTTACTAAAGTCACTAAATTCTGAGAAGCTATGATAATAACTGACATTGCAGAGGGCCAACTTACTGTTTATTATGAAACTATGAAACTGACTCAAAGATCTTCCTTTTCCTTCTGATTTGCATAAAAAATCTAGTGATAAATTCTGGAGTATAAGTCAGAAAACAAATGAAGAATTCACGCATTCTAGAAATAGACCTTATAAGCTGTCATAGTTAAACTCAGCTACCGGTTTGACACAGCCTAGAGCCATCTGAGGGTGTCTTGACTGAGGGATTTCCTAGACTGGCTTATAGCCATATCTGTGACAGACTGTCTTGATTGATGGTTGATGTGGGAGGGTCCAGTGCATTGCAAACAGTACCATCTCTAAGGAACTGGTCTTGAGTTATATAAGAAAGCTATCTGAGTATAAACCTGATAGCAAGCCAGAGAATAAGCCACTGTTAGCATCCCTCTATGGTGTCTTTCTTAGCTGAATTTCTACCATCAGTTAAGGACTATGACCTGGAAGTAAAAGTTAAAATAAATCCTTTCTAACCTAAGTTGCTTTGGGTCATGGTGTTTACTACAGCAACAGAAATGTAAACTAGAACATAAATTGCTTACAGAAGTGGGATTTAACTAAGATGTACCTGACCATGTTGTATTTGGGGAGGTCTGTGGAAGCATTTGGAACTTGAAGCTGAAGAATTCATTGAGTGCTTAGAGCTTAATGTTACTGAAGCTTGGAAAACAAGAATGAGAAGAGAAATGCAAAAAATGAAAGCCTGGCTTGTGAAGTTTCAGATGGATGTAAAAACTATTAGGAACATTTGTCTGAGATTTTGTGTTAACAGTCTATGGCTGTTGGTCAGATAGTGGGTAAAGAATCTCTAATCAACAAGAGATCAGTACTACTGAAGTTAAACATGTCCTTCCCTGAGACAATGGATGCTGGTTATCTGG
>CABHPH010145884.1:0-25983 GCA_902168325.1 Peromyscus nudipes | reverse complement strand
GTGTTTGGCCTTCCTATCACCAGAGTAGGTCAGTTCAGGCTGTCTCTCAACCATTGCCAGCAGTCTATTGTGGAGGTATCTTTGTGGATTTCTGTGGACCTCTCTAGCACTTTGCTTCTTCCTATTCTCATGTGGTCTTCATTTATCATGGTCTCTTATTCCTTATTCTCCCTCTCTGTTCTTGATCCAGCTGGGATCTCCCGCTCTCCCAAGCTCTCTTTCCCTTGACACTCACCCCTCATTACCCCCACTCACATCCAGGTTGTTTAGGTAGATCTCATCCATTTCTCTGTCATTGGGCGATCCCTGTGTCTTTCTTGGGGTCCTGTTTTCTAGGTAGCCTCCCCGGAGTTGTGAATAGCAGTCTAGTCATCTTTGTTTTACATTTAGTATCCTCCTATGAGTGAGTACATACCATGTTTGTCTTTCTGAGTCTGGGTTACCTCACTCAGGATGATTTTTTCTAGATCCATCCATTTGCCTGCAAACCTCATGATGTCATTGTTTTTCTCTGCTGAGTAGTATTCCGTTGTGTAAATGTACCACATTTTATTTATCCATTCTTCAGTTGAAGGGCATCTAGGTTGTTTCCAGGTTCTGGTTATTACAAACAATGCTGATATGAACATATCTGAGCAAGTGCCCTTGTGGTATGATTGAGCATTCCTTGAGTATATGCCCAAGAGTGGTATAGCTGGATCTTTAAAAACTTTTTATTGATTTTACATTATGCATCCCAATTCCATTCATCTCTCTGTCCTTTCATATCTGCCCTTGCAACCCTCCCCCTAAAATAAAATTAAATTAAATTAAATTTAAAAGAAAAAAGTCTTGTCGTGGAAGCTGTAGTGTGGCCCAGTTAGTCACACAGTATACCCTTTAGTCCATACATCTTTATTTGCAAGTGTTCATTGCAGTGAGTCACTGGTCTAGCTAGATGCCTCTGGCTTCTGCTACACTATTGATACTGGACTCTCACTGGGACTCCTCTTGGATATCCTGTTGTTGCCTTGTGTCATAGAGATCCTGCACCTTTGGATCTGCAGGACTGGCCCCTTCACATGCTGCAGCAGTTAATAGATGGGGTGGATGTTGGGGTGGGCTACCTCATAGCCCTGGTTCTGGGCCTGGGTGGTAGCTAGGTTGATCAGTCTGCCGGATCTTCCTCATCCTCACCACCAGGGTGAGCTCTCCAGCACTGCCTCTGCTAATGCAGCAGACAGCAAGGGGCAGGGCTTGTTCTCCTGCTGTCACACCCTTATGGCAGGCTTACCCATGCTCCCTCCAATAGGGCCAGCTCTACTGTGTTGCCCAGGTAAGGTTCAGGGCCCATTCTCCTGAGTGATGCAGCTGGTACAGAGCAAGGCCAGCTCTCCTATTCTCATGTCCCTGAGGCTAGCTCTCCCACCTGCCACAGGTGATGGTGGTGGTGGGGGCATCTTTCCCTCATCCATGCCATCACATGGCAGATGAGGTGGGGCTGAGTCAGCTTTCCTCCTCTCAGGATGAGCTCTACTGTGCTGCCTAGGCAAGGTGCAGGGCCTGTTCTCCAGAGTACTGTAGCTGATAAGGGTATGACCAGCTCTTCCACCTGCTACTGCTGGCAAGAGGCAAGGAAAGGGAGAATGTCACATGACAGACAAGTAGTGGAGCCAGCTCTCCTATATTCAGACCCTTGGGGCCATTTCACCCATGCCCCTGATAACAGGGTCAGCTCCACTGTGCTGCCCAGGCAAGGTACAGGGCTCACTCTCTCTAGTGCAGCTGGTAAGGAGCAGGGAAATCTGGCCACTTTAAATTAGGAGAATTCCTGGTTACTTGAGGCAATTCTTATGCACTGGAGGAAACACACAGTCTAACAGTTGGGGAAGAAGGCTATGCAGTCATCCAGCTGAGACTCTTCTCAGATATACCTGTTCTATATACTGTAAAGATCTATTTGTTTATTTCATCCGAGTCTCATTCTGTTCATCCACAAAAATCAAGGCAATGCCACCTACTTCCAGATTACTGAAAGTAAAATCAGATAGAGGTCCCCTGCTCCCCCATCCAAAAGTTCCAGAGCTACAGTGAGAGGTAAGGGTCAGATGCAGGTGCAAAGGACCTGAATTCAAGTCCCACACTCTGGACTTTTAGCTATGTTGCCTATTCAATAAAGCACTAACATGTTTTACCCACCTTAGTACTATTTTGTTACAAATTAAACTTTCTTTAGTTCTATAAAATTTTGTGTATTTTGAGTGGGTTGTAACAGCACATACCTATAATCCCAGAACCCAGGAGGCAGAGACAGAATAAAAACAATGAAAACTTGAGTTTTCCCATGTTTATCAGTATCAACAAAAATCCAGAAAGTAGGAATACCTTAAAAATACATATGTAACCATGACAGCCCACACAATCCCTTCACAGGTTCAACTCAGACAAAATCCCAGCGCTGAGAAGGGGGAGTAGCATCAGGTCTCATCCCTGACGGAGAAGCTGTTTGCAATTGACACCTGCTGGCAGAAAGAGTGTCAGGTTTCTCCAATTGAGTGTCAATCACACTCTGGCAGGCCCCAAGCTCAGGAGTAGTGATCAACATAAAGCAGACTCCATGTTTGTTTGTTTTATGTTTGTGTGCACACACTAGAGAGAGAGAGATGGAGACAGAGACTTTTTTGTTTTGATTGTCATTTTTTTTGAGAGAAAGGGAAAGAACATGAAGTTGGGTGGGTAGGAAGGTGAGAAGGATCTTGGAGGAGTTGGGGAGGGGAGATAATATGTGAAAAAAAATTAATAAAAATAAATATAAATCATATAATTTATAAGGAATTTTTCAACTTTATTAAAGTCAAGGCTTGTTTTAGAAACTATTTGGAACTTTACTTGCTTCATGCTGGTTCTGACCATGGCTAAAGTAATACAAAGGGACCCACTTACCGCGTCTCTAAGTCCAGACACAATACTTTCTCTCTCTGACCTTGCTGGGCTCTGTTTCTTGCCATTGCCAATGAGTCTTGGGCTAAGCACACTGTCCTTGATTGTGGCTCAACTATTCCTTTCACTTACATGACAAGTTCCTTGCAGTCCCCTCTGCCCAGATGGTTTATAGATTCTGGTTGGGTCCTGATGTAACAATTTATTCTAGATCTGCAGGAAGTAGGGGGTGCTAACATTGATGGAGTGACTTGAATGTGTTAGAACTGTGTGAGCATGCACACATGTGCTCTTGCATGTGGAGGTCAGAGGTTGATGTTGAGTACCTTCCTCAATTGCTTTCCACCTTATTTCCTGAGATAGCATATCTCACTTAACCTGGAGCTGTAATTCAGCTAGACTGACTGGCCAGCATGTCTCTACCTCTCCAGTGCCAGGATTATAAACATGCATGTCACCCTGGGCCTTTTTTCATATTATATTTAAAAATTGTTTGTTTGTTTTTCTGGTTTTTCAAGACAGGGTTTCTCTGTGTAACAGTCCTGGCTGTCCTGGAACTCACTTTATAAACCAGGCTGGTCTCGAACTCACAGAGATCTGCTTTGCTAAAAATATATTTTTAATTGGAAGAGAATCACATCACTTTCCCTTCCCCTTCTTTCCTCCAATCCCTCCCAGCTATCTTCCCTCGAATCCCTTCCATGTGTCCTAATCTCACATTGGTAGCCATTTTTCTTTATTATTGTTACATACATTTGTGTGTATGTGTGTGTATGCACAAATATAAATATATATAAATACAACCTGCTGAGTCTGTTTTTGCAGTTAGTGTGTTTATAGTTTCAAGTCTGCTTGCTGCACTGGACAACCAGTAAGGGAGGGTCATGCCTGGAAAAGGCTAGTTCTCCTTCTCTTAGCAGTCCTTAGTTGCCTGTTATTCTTGGAATTGTTTGTCTTATTTCTGCAGCCATTTCTGGTGAGACTGTTTCACTTAGTTTCTCTCTATCCCCCTCTCTTCTCAGCTCCAGGTAACTCTGCCTATGTTCTTTTTATGTGGGTTTACTTAAATTCTTAATATTTCGTATAAATGGGATCATACATCACTTTTCTGCTTTCACTTAGTGCAATGTTTCTTAGGTTTATCCTTGTTGTAGCATTTTTCAGCATTGCATTCCTTTCTGTGGCTGGAGAATATCCCACTGTGTGTATGTTCTATAGTTTATCCATTTGTCCATTGATAGGCATTTGGTTTCTACCTTTCAGCCGCCAATAGTGCTGCTCTGATCACAATGCACATGTACAAAAGCACCATTTCTAGGTAAAAGGAATCACATTTCCTTCATGGCAAGTGCTAACAGAGAATGATTATTTAGAAATTTGGGCAAACAGGTAAATTAGGTATTCTTAAGTGTATGTAAATAGACATATTTCTCTCATTCATACAAATAAGAACAGATGGAGGCATCATTGTGTTTCTATATAATGTGTGATTTAAAAATAAGATCTAAAGCAAATTGAATGCATGAGTAAGGTAAATGGTTTAGGTAAAAATTATTTATTTATGAAATGAAACCTCTTAAAAAGAGAGGAAGATGGACAACAGCTTAGTATGTAATGTGCTACATTCCTGTTCTTACCCATATATTTTTTGAAGCCTAACATAGTAATTTAGCTGCATTCCCATTAATATTTGTGGGAGTTTCAAACTGAAGTCCCCGCACATGTCTTTGAAAATGTCTAGGTCAAAGTAAACCGTTAATGAAAAGCTGTTCTTCACTTTCAGTGAAGTAGTTTAGAAAGCGCCTCCCTGCTCCTCACAGAAGTGCCGTGGAAGGTCACTGATTAGAGGTCATCAGCTCTAAAACAACAGCAAAAGAAAATGTATTGGAGAAGAAACGGAGTTTCCCCAAAGGGAAGAACACAAGAGTTCATGTCTCATGTTGTTTTGCAGTAGCAAAGGATACTGGACCCTTTCAGTGGACCCTTGAAGCCAGGTGCATGTGATCAGGGATAGAGACATGCTAAGGTGAATTTTAATTAGGACTAAATTGTGGTATTACTCTTTCATAGCCTGAACATCTGTTCCCTTCAGAAATGATGATTTATGCAGGCGATCAGAGCAGACAGCTTGCTATAGCTTATGTCACGGCTAGTGGGAAGCTGGAGAGGCTGGGGGTAGCATTTCAGAAAACCAGCGTCTAAATGGAAACTGGCCAGTGTGTATGACATAGGAAACAGGGAGAAGGGAAGCATGATGTGTCCATCTTTAAATTCCGATGCCAAATACTGATTTGAATTAAAAAAAAATCTATCTTCTAGACCATCTGTTGTTAACGAAGAAAGTGACTTGGACAATGCATGGGTTGATGCTTCCCACTGATGTCAAAAGACAGAAAACCAAGCCCGTACTTTCCAGAAGAATGAAGACACTTGCTCAGAAGACCTCAGTACGAATTCTAGTCTTTAAGAATGGCCTGGGGCAGGATGGGCGTGAGATCACAGTGGGAAAGGAAACAATGAGAAAGGTAACTGTTCTGAAGTTGAATTATGAGTCAAATTTCAAAGTTTATGGCTTTTGACGCATATTGACTTTAAATAACCATGTCAAAAGTTAAACTGAAATATTAAGAGGGCTTTACATATTAACTGAAGTATTCGCCTGTTTAGAAGTGTGCTCATAGCATTGACAACATGAATTATCTTAACAAAACAATGACATTTACTTGGTCAACATAGTTGACCATTTTCCTAATAAAAAGTTACATTTATGCTAGGAGGAAGTTTCTAGTTGGTTCAATATTCTATAAGATATTGAACTAGTCTAACATATCTTCAAATACCAAACTGCCTCTTTTCATTTATCATAAAACCTAAAAACACTGTGTATTCCTTGAAAGTATAAATAAACTCTGAAATAACTGGAATTATGTTTAAAATAGTTACATAAATTTAAGGAATAAATTTGGATAGACCTGGGAAAATTATGTAATAAGCACACTTAAAAACAATAGAGTTTGAAATACAACTTGTCATGTGAATGTGAACATATGTCTTTTAGAAGTTTTTTCTTTCTGGGTCATTTCTTTAAAGAGGTATTTATTTTCATTTATCTGTCTGTCTATCTATCTATCTATCTATCTATCTATCTATCTATCTATCTATCTATCTATTGATGGTGTGTGTGTGTGTGTGTGTGTGTGTGTGTGTGTGTGTGTGTGTGTGTAGGTGTGTGTGTGTGTGTGTAGGTGCCTGTGGAGGCTAGAGGTGTTGACTACTACTGGAGCTAGAGTTACAGGCAGTTGTGAGCAACCTGATGAGGGAGTTGGGGACCAAACTCAGTGCTCTTTCCCAGCACTATTTGTTCTTAATCACTGAGCCATTCCTCCAGCACCCCACATCATCTTGGTTATCAAGGAACTAATGAGAATTTGAAGATATATTTTATAGGTAGATTTTTATTAATCTTAATCATCTTAGTAATAAGAGTAACTATAATTCTTTAGTTATATATTAGAGACAGGGACACAAGCATCATGTTTAGGTTTGCATTCTGACTTTACTACCCAACGATTATGAGACCTCCCTCAGATTACTGCACTTCATTGGGCCTCAGTTCTATCACCAAAAAGGGGAATAACAGTATTACTCCCTTCACAGAGTTGCTACAAAGAATCACTCTCATGTAATGCTTAGAGTATGGTGCCTGGCATCAGAAAGGTCCCAATAAATGTTTCTTATTTTTCATCTTTAGGATTCATAAATACACATCTAATAGAAATTATTTTTCTTATTAGTAGAAAACCTTGCTATGAACTCAACAGGTATCCATTTTTGGTATGCATACTTTCATTGTATGGAACTGTTTTAATTTGGATATTGCTCAAAACGAATGAATGGTTGGCTACTTATTTTATGGTTGTTTTATAACCACAGTCACTGAAGAGCAGTGTGCCTGCTAGTTTTATGTCCACTTGTCAAAAGCTAGAGTCATTGGAGAGCAGGGTGAAAAAGATATGGCTGTTGGCTAGCCTGTAGGGAAATTTCTCAATTATTCATTGATAGGGGAGAGCCCAGATCATTGTGAGTGTGATCACCCCTGGGCTGGTAGTCTTGGGTTCTATAAAAAAGTGGGCTAAGCAAGCCATGGCTAACAAACCCATAAGCAGCACTCCTCCATGGCCTCTGCATCTGTTCCTACCATGTTTGATCTCCTGTCCTGACTTCCTTTGGTGATGAGCAGTGATATGGAAATGCAATCCAAATTTATTTCCTTTTCCCCCAAGTTGCTTTGGTAATGGTGTTCATCACAGCAATAGTAACACTAACTAGGATAAGCATCTACCAAGGATGTAGGAAGTCTGGCCTTTATTTCCTTTTACCTGCAGGTTTAGATTATGAATAAAAGATGGCATATTAGTCAATAGATCAAATTATAAGGATTACTGTAACATCTTCCCCAGAGATTCTGAAAAATGAGGAAGGATATATATCTTTTAGATTATTAAAATATAGTCACTCGTAGATAGGTACTAGATTAGAGATCATCCTGAGTTTAGTTCAGTCTGTAATTCTATGTGGTGGTCATAAAAATGAGTTAATAATCATCTTACAGGGACATGTTCTTAGCTGAAAGTTTGTATATAAATAAAACTGTCACTTCTGTGTTTTGTCATCACTGAGCAAGTTATTTAAAATAGATGATAAAGAAATCGATTCTTTTTTCTTATAATTTGTGGAGTTTGAAGAAATTTTATAATTCATAAACCTCATGATAGAACATTACTCATTTGTTTGTAATGTATTTGCCTAAATATAAGTTGAAGAGTGAGGTTAAAACCAAAGCTCTGGGTAAAGGGTAATGAAATGCTGGCCTTGGGAGTAAGAATGCGTTGGAAAGAAACACTGAAGCTAGCTTGTAATTTTTCAGTAAGATTTTCATTTTGAGAGCACTTTTGATAATCATAGGGTCATGCCCTACTTATAAATTAAATAAATGTGAACTAAGGAGCAGAAATAAAGAAAGGATGAAGAAAAATGACTGAGGTCAGGTAGTAAAATAAAGTGGTTAACTCAGAAAAGTCCTCTGAGAGCTCAGGATTCAGCAAAGGAGGAGACTGCTTTAATAATAAGTGTGAAATCAGCAGAAAATCTATTCTTTTTAATGAAGTTAAGTAATTAAGAAATTTGAAATGAAGGCCAAGATAATAATATTCTCTAGTAAACTCTGGAGTACCGGAATTATTACATATAGATTTGAATCTATAATTTGCTACTTTTAGAATTCCTAGGCATGGTTTAGTGAGCACATAATACCCATTATTATAGGATACTTCTTAAATGTGTGTATTCATGGGGTGATAAAGGTGTTTAAAATCTGTAGTCATGAGATGTCAAGTTAATGGAAAATGAAAAGTTTCAGATTTTTAACTTTTTAAAACTGGTAGAAAAGTTTTATTCTTTCCCAATAGTCTCTTAGATTAATTGTCAAAGACATATTAAATTGTGTGGATATTACACACAAGAACATCTCCTTTATGAAAAATGCTTTTTCCTCAGAGATTAATAATTATTTCTTATTTTCACTTCATGTTATATAAACTGTATTGATGTCATGAAATTATACTTTTGAAGAAAACAATGAAAAATTATTGAAATGAATGAAACAATGCAGGAGATCCCTGCTCCCCTCACTCCAGTCTACAGTGGTTGTTCTGTGGCCTCTGTCTCGGGGTCTCTCATCACCTCCAACCTGGAGTGGAGGTCTTTACCTGTGTACATTCCTCTTTCCTGGTTCTCAAGCTCCCCTCTGTATGCATTCCTCTGTTGTGCATACCTTTCTCAATTCCAAAGAATGAAATTTAAAAAGGCATTTTTTTCCAGATCTTGAGAGAGAATTTTCCCCCATAAATTTCTAGTTATTCAGTCAGAGTAGGTATTTTTTCAGTGGATAAAGTGACATCTTTATCTCTTGAGCAGTTTGTTGGATTATCCCTTTGGCGACACCCTTTTTCCTTACTCTTACTGTCCTGATTTTGTAGTTTCTACTTTCTAAATGTAAGTCATATGAAATAAACAGAGTTTTCCTGTCCGGGAGGTTTAGTTTGATGATTTTTATTAATTTAGTTTTTACTTGACAATTTCATACATGTGCATAATATATACTGACCACGCCCTCCCTTCACTCCCTCTCTCCTTTCTACAACCTCTGTCTACCCGCCCCCATATCTATACGCTCATGTTCGTTTGTTTTGTGACCCACTGGGTTTATGCAGTATCTCCTGAGTGAGTACACAACTAGAAATAAGTACCCATCAGCCGTCAACAGTTCAGCAGAGAGGAGTGTCCCTATAAGCTCCTCCCCTTTCTATGACTAATTATTGACAGTGAACTACTGAGTTTGTGATTGTAGTGTTATATGGACTCCAGAGGACAGTGTTTCTTAGTCTTCACCTTCTCTTCAGGTTCTGACATGTTTCCTATTCCCTTTTCTGCTGTGTTCCTCAAGTCTTAGAGGGTATGGTGTAAATGTTTATTTAGGACTGAACACTAAACCACTGTTTATTCTCAGCATCTTGGGCAGCTATGACTCTGCATTCATGATGTTCACTGTAAAGAGGGGCTTCTCTGATTAAGGCTGAGGGTAGCTTTTGTAAATGTGCATAAACGTACACAGTGAGAAGACAGTTTAATGCTATGTTAATTTAGTCTCCCTACTTGAGCCTATGACCTCACTAGGAATGGGCTGGACTGGTCTTGTAGTATCAGGTATGAATTTCCTCTCATGGTGTGGACCTCAAATCCAATTGGAGAGCAGGTGGTTATCCCTATAACAATCATGCCATTTTTGCACAAATGGGCATATCTTACCTACACACTGGCACAATAGATTCACATCTAGATAAGAACAATGAGGCCTTTTCTCCTCCAACAACCTGCCTAGCATTCTGGGACTTCTAAAAGCTAGATAGTAGAAAGGTTTCCATTTCTTTTCCAGATTGCTTCCTCTGTGTCTCACAACTGAGATGTGAGACACTTCAGCAATGTGGTCATATTCTCTACTTCTAGTGGACAACTTAGAGAACTGACAGGGGCCTGAATTGTTTTGGGAAGCTCCGAGGCTTCCCTGAGAAATGCTGTAGAGGAGTCCACACCTGAGACTGGAAACTTCATTTAGGTGCCACTGCTTCTATGGATAGCATTAGCTACCATGCAGGATGCCTTCCTTCAGTCTCTCTTTTATGTTTTTTATTTGGGTTCAAAGATAGTAGGTTTCCATATGGCTTTTTCAAACTCCCTTCAGTTTGGTTAACCCCCCACAACCTGAATCCATATCTCCTGAATCCTCTCTCCCTTACAGATTTAATCTCTCCCACCACAGTATACCTGTCTTTATTTTCCTCTTACCTATATTCTACTGTTCTCATTCCCTTAAGGTGTCTCCCCATGTGTGTGTGTGTGTGTGTGTGTGTGTGTGTGTGTGTGTGTGTGTAAATGCCATGGTATACATGTGTAGTTAAAATATCAACTTCAGTTGTTGGTTTTCGCCATCTACCACGTTTGGCACAATTCTCGCTTGCCACTGTGCCCTCCTGGCTAGATGTCCCTTGAGTTTCCAGGGATTCTCATCAGAGTACTGGTATTACAGGTGCACACTGCCACCTCTGGCTTTATGTAGGTTCTAGGAATCCTAACTCAGGTCCGTCCTCTTGCAGTAAGCATTAATGTTTTATGTTAGCTTATGACTTTCATTAAATATGAGTTAATGCTCCATCAGTAATTCAGAATGAAGAACTCAAAAATGGATTAAATTTCCAGTGGACACAAATATGTCTTTGTAAGGAATGGGCCTCCTTGAAGATTTTACAGGATCTTAAGGGATGGGTTTTCTGGACTTGAATTTTTCTTCAGGATAAGGTACTTAGATGTCATTGTCTGTAGACCTCTGTCTCTGTCAGCAGACAGAACCTGCCAATTTCAGCAGGCCAGCCAGTAATCAAGTGGCGGAGATTATGTGTAGTGTAAGTACCTGCATTTACTCCCCTTGTTTCATAGACTAGCTTCACTCTCAGGTCTCCCTGGGGTATCTGGTTCCCAGGTTTTCTGAATTACTCATCAGAGAAAGACGCGATGTTTTTCGTGATGAAAAAGGCTAGCTTCTGGAAGGTTTGGTGTAAGGGGAGGGAAGGTAGCTGAGGATGTAGTTGTTTTCATGGAATCCATCTGATTTAACCAAAGTTTTGCAAGTACCTGATTTGTCAAAATTCTGAGTCAGAAGTTCTGCGATACAAATCCAGTTCAGTTTTGTGGCTCATTTCAATTTTTCTGCTGTATTATTTACTACTAAGTTATCCTCATTTTTTTTTTAAGGAAAAGAGGTTAAGTGTTGATCTTTTATTTGATATTTGGAATGGATTTTTAAATAAAAGTCATGTCAATAATCTCTTTTTATTACACTTGACATTTTTTGGAGAGTTTCTTGGTATTGTATATTCTAATGTGAAGAAAACATAACATCATATTAATTAAATAGGAAGAGAATACTTCCTTCTGCCACACTTCCTACAAGCAGTGTTCTCATTTATGATATACAGAACATCTGCAACAGACTTCTCTGGTTTCCTGTATAGGATTCATTCCACTCTGAGCCTGTTGAGTTGAGAATGTCTTTGCTGTGGAGCTGGGAAATCTAAATATTCACAAATATTCAAATGAGTCCCAGTACCACTAAGACTTAACAACTCTCCTTCCATTGGTTTTCAATGTTTTTGCTCTTAATTAGTGCATAAAGCAGTAAATAATTATGGGTACCATGAGATTGTTATTTTGATATGTTATATAATAATCATATCTGTGTAACATTGTTTCCTCAAGCAATGTTCTTTGTGTGAAAACATGGAATTTTCATAGTGTTATTTCTTGGTTTTTCTATGCTTCTTATATTGCTGATTGTTGGAGAAGAAAAAACTAATTAACTCCATAGGAAGTAAGACTTCAAGTTGCTAGATTATGATAAACTCATACTTCAGAAATCAGGAATTGAAAGCACCTGCAAGTTTGCAGAAAAAGTCATCTATGTATAGGAAATATGCTTTAGAAAATATAAATATGGTCTTGTATTCATATGCAAACATTTCATTAATTACTCTTTCATGTTATCACTGAATGTTCATGTAAGTATTCAAGCAACTACTTATTATATGTCTTGATATAAGTCATAGGATTTATGAGATGTCTTTAAACTACAGGAAAATCCTGACTTCTGTTGTTTTTCACATTCATTAATTTGAAAATAATTCAATAAGCTTAAACAAATAAAACCTTAAGGAAAAAATTTAAATTTAAGAAAGGCCTAATTCAATTAAAACTATAATACTGTGAGTGCATAATGTTCATACATATAAACCAGTGGCTGTACAAGCAGAGAGATTCCAATAATATTGGTAAAATAATTTATAGGACATTTAGAGAGATCAAAAAAGAAGCACCTGGAGTAACAAAGTTTGATTAAGGATGCTGAACATGGGTTCTGACAGGGGAGGTCACACATAATTAGTGTGCTGGAAGTTCTCTAAGAGCTTTTTATGAGATTTGAGGAAAATTTTATTGATACTAGTTATTACTATTTTAAGATCTATGATTTTTCACCTTATAGGTTAAAAATCTGATTTTAAAATATGATGACATATTTTTAAATATAGAATTTGATAATATTTTATTCACAAGAGGCTGTAAGTAGCCAATTGTCTTTTCTTATTTAATGTGAAATTTGAGAATTATATAATAAGAATTTTTATAATGTTTTAAGTGATTATGATTGGATTTTTTTCTTATGGAGTTCAGACTATATATGAAATAAAAACAAATAAATTTCATTCTAAATATTAATTTAGTTTATAGGTTGTAGTTAAGGATAATTATTAATATTAATTGTGGACAGTACAAACAAACAATACATTGAATCTGAACAGATAAAATTTATTTTTTTGCTTTTCTTGTGGTTTTATTTTATGTGCATTTTACATGTGTAATACATTTTTTTTTTTCAAGACAGGGTTTCTCTGTGTAGCTTTGTGCCTTTCCTGGAACTCACTTGGTAGCTCAGGCTGGCCTCAAACTCACAGAGATCTGCCTGGCTCTGCCTCCCGAGTGCTGGGATTAAAGGCGTGCGCCACCACCGCCCGGCTTGTAATACATTTTTATGCCTAAGAACATTAGTATAAATATGATGATTAGATTCAATTAGCCTCATACGTACCCAATCACTAAAGTTTCTTGAGGACTTTTACCTGGTTTCTAGATAACAAAGTCCCAGAATTGTATGAAGTCACCTACTCATACACCTTGAAACACTGAGACTTAACTATTTAACTGCTATCCACAGTTGGAACAGTTGGAACTGGAAATTATTCTCTAGTGTCAGAGCAAGGGAGCCACTGACCCCTCACAGCCTGCCTCTGCTGTTGAAAACCAGAGAGCATCTGTTGTAAGGTGGCCCTGAGGATTTTGACTTAAGATCACCATTATTAAAGCAGAACTTATAAATATTTTTCTCCTGGTAACTTAAGGAAAATAAGAAACTACTTTGATTTTCCACAAGACAGTTTTTTAGGTCAGTTTTTGAAAATAAAATCGTATTGGGTTCACAACTTTTATTTATTTTTAAAAGTAAGTTTTTGTTGTAATTTCAGACTAGCATAGATATACTTCTTCCTATGTTCTGATCTCAAACGTTCTCTTATTTAAAAATGGTGTAATATAAGCATTGAAACAAAACCAGCAGCCCCTTTTTTTTCACTTCAATGGCAAAGCTAGTGTCAGAGAAGTCATCACCTTCTAAACCACTGAAAAGGGGGACAAAGTAGTAATTATTTTAGATATTAGGAAATAGTAAGCAGTAGATGTAATTCCCGAGAGAAAGGGGGAAATAAAAGTGAGTCTTACACTTTACCCCACCAATGATCTGCAATAGTTCACAGATCAGCCTAGAGAGGGAGAATCCAAGAAAAGTGCAGAGGTGCTTGTGAGCTGAAAGCAGACATGGAAAACTCTGAAAGGCTGAAGTGGCTGGAAGTGTACAGAGCAGGGTTGCCGGGAAAGAATTAGTTATTTGGAGAAGAGTTGATGAAATGGACATTGGGGTCTCCTTTTACATGAGGCTATTAGACTGCTTACCTACAGTCTGAACTCCACAGTTACCAGAGAGAGAACAGTTAATGGGATAAAAAAGGAAACACTGTGGGCATACACGCAGGGTAAGGAGACATTAGCTCTCTGACATCTGGAGAGGAGAGATCTTATTGAACTTTTAGGGCATTCATAAAGCTCCTAAAACAGGTAGACTGTATCCAAGAGAAATGTAAATCAATAGAAGTTGACAGCAAAAGGAGTTAACAGAAGACTATTCAAAACCTATTATAAATTTGATTAATGAATTAAAGAAAAATATGAATATTATGTGAAAAGCAATGGAAGCTAAAAACAGAGCTAATGAAAAGGCTCTGGGGACATAACGGAAGAGGGGGTTGGAAGAATGTAAGAGCTGGAAGATGGGAAGGAGACCCATGAGCTCGTAGTGACAGTGCCTGCTTGCACAAGTCCTGCACAAGACTGGCTTCATCAACAGTCCATCTAGGTTGAGGGAGGGACTCTTGAGGCCCCACCCCTCCCAGAGGAGCTATAGGCAGTTAAAGTTTACAGAGAGAGAGAGAGAGAGAGAGAGAGAGAGAGAGAGAGAGAGAGAGAGAGAGAGAGAGAGAATCATATTCTTCAGTGGTATAGCCACTGGTATTTAGCTGCTCAAGAACATAAACTTCCCAGACAAAGCATTTTGAGACAAAACCCTCCAAAAATATTAGTGAGCTTGTTTTGTGTTGGCTATCCACTGCTGGGCTTGGGGCCTTGCCTTAAGAGTAATTTATGTACCCAATGAGACTCCATTGGAGAAAACTAATTTTTCCTTTGCAAGCAGTTATCAATTGGAGATAGCTTCTGGGCTAGAGATACAGGCTTGTGCCATCTCTCTCTTTCTCTCTCTCTTTCTCTCTCTCTCTCTCTCTCTCTCTCTCTCTCTCTCTCTCTCTCTCTCTCTCTCTTCTCTCAGCACTGGAATGTCATCAGGCCCAGACCCATGAAGGCCCTGTGCATGTTGTTATATTCTCTGTGAGTTCCTATGTGCATGAGTTCTGCCATGTTTAGAAGGCCTTGTTTCCTTGGTGTTCTCAATTCCCTCTAGCTCTTACAATATTTCTACCTCCTCTGCTGCAGGATTCCCTGAGCTGTGAGGGGGAGGGAATTGATGGAGATATCCCATTTAGGACCGATTATTCCAAGGTCTCTCATTCCTTATAGCTATGGGTCTCTTTGTTTATGCTCATATACTGCAGGAGGATGCTTCTTTGCTGATTACTGAACAATACATTGATCTGTGAGTATAGCAGAACGTTGTTATAAGTCATTTCATTACTACATTCCGTTAGCAGAACAGTAGTATTTGATTTTCCCCCTAGGACCCTGGCCTATCTAGTCTCAAGTTCTTGGCCACCCAAGCAGTGTTGGGAATGGACTCCATCTCATGGAGTGGGTCTTAAATCCAATTAGATGTTGGTTGTTTACTTCCACAAGCTTTGTGCTACTCTTGTACTAGCATATCTTGCATGCAGGACTCCATTGTAGATCCAAGGGTCTGTAGCTGAGTTGTTGTTTCTCTTTCTCCTTTGGTAGCATGCAAAGTGCTTTCCAGAACCAGGAACCCTAGTCAGTAGGGGTGAAGGCTCTACATAGGCACAAGCTCGACTATTCCATATTGAGTGAGTTGTGTAGGCATTGTCTTCAGCAACACAACCTTGCCATTATTTTTTGGAGAGCAATCAATAGCGTTGGCTATAGCTTGGGTGTGGTTGATATATTGTGTTCCCTAATAAACTTACCTGGGGGTCAGAGAACAGAATGGTCACTAGATTAGACATAGAGGTCAGACAGTGGTGGCACACACACACCTTTAATCCTAGCATTCCAGAGGCAGAGATCCATCTGGATCTCTGAATTCAAGGCCACACTGAGAACAGAGCCAGGCATGGTGGCACATAGCTTTAACCCAGCACTTGAGATCTCATGTCTTTGCTTGGGAAGGACACAAGCCTTTGATCCCAGAAAGTAATATGACAGGACACAGAAAGGTATATAAAATGTGAGGAAACAGGAACTCGTGCTCTTAAGGCATGAGGACCAGGAACTAGAGGCTTTTAAGCAGTTCAGCTGAGATCCATTTTGGCGAGGACTCAGAGGCTTTCAGTCTGAGGATAAAAGATCAGCTGAGGAGTTGGCAAGGTGAGATTGGCTGTGGCTTGTTCTGTCTCTCTGATCTTTCAGCATTCACCCCAATATCTGGCACTGGGCTTTTTTTTTAATTAGTAAGACCATGTAGCAATTTGTCTTACTACCTGGGCTGTTTTGGGGTTCCCTTTGGCCAACAACTGGATTAAACACAATCCATTCCTGGAATTGGAAGCTTCATTTGGTGATGAGAGATCTCCAGTTAGGGCTTCATCTACTCCACTATTTGGTGATTCTATTTAGATCACCTTCATATATGTATATATTTTAGGTAGTGTATTTGGACTTTCCTTTGGACCGCCAGCTCACAAAAAATGACATGGAGACTTATTATTAATTACGAAAGCTCTGCCTTAACTTAGACTTGCTTCTAACTAACTCATAACTTAAATTAACCCAGATTTTTTTTAATCTACATTCTTCCGTGCGCTCATTAACTCATCTCCATCTTGCCCATCCTGCTTCCTCCATGTCTGGCTGGCAACTCTGCCTTTCTTCTTCCCAGAGTTCTCTCTGTTTAAAAGTCCCTGCTGCACCTCCTGCCTAGCTACTAGTTGTTTAGCTTTTTATTAAACCAGTTGCAGTCACATATCTTTACACAGTGTAATCAAATATCTCACAATATTTCACTTTTTTGTCTAAATAAAAAGGAAAGGGTTTTAACTCTAACATGGTAAAACTGCATACAATAAGAACAATTATCAGGTAAGAATTACACTTATAGCATCCAGTCCATTTGCATTTGGCAAATTCAGAGAAATACTCCACTATGAAAACTATCTTGGTTAGTCCAAAGTTTTGTACCTAATTTACCTTCTATCATAACTAAGGAAAACTATAACTGTAACTATCTAGTCTTCAACTCCATCAAAGACCCCAGAAGGATATAATATTACCTGAGTAAACAGGAAGTACAGAGCAAGCAACTGCCAAAACTAAGAAATGACATAGACATCTGGCTGCCTGGATTCTCTATAACAGGGTTACAGGGTTCCTCTGTAACACTGGGACATCCATCTTCAGCCTAAGGGCCTAAAATACCTGACAGATTTTTCTGTGAAGCAGGAACTTTAAAGGACTGTCCAACCTTGTCTTGGCAAAGTTTGGCAGTTGTCTTCTTTTGTGTCCTACTTGTCCAATTTGGATGGCATACTGTCAGCAGTTGAGGCAAGGGTAGATTCTTGCCCAAATAGCCAGCTTTTTCCACAAAGAAAGCAAGCTCCATATGGAGGTTCTGTGATGCCCATCATCCTTTCGTAAAGTAAATTGGTGCTGCCAGGAGCAGACATGTCTCACTGTCATGAAAAACCCTATGTTATTAATACATTAAAATGTCATATTCTGTAGGTCTCTGGTGTTTGAAGATCATCTATTTGAAATATGACTCTGATTGACCTTCAAAATATACCTAACCTAAATTTGATTGTTATAGATAACTAATTATTAATCTGTATTTCTTTATCTTCCTAAATAGCTTTCAAGGACTAAAGGTTTACATTACATTTTTTAAATGAGCTATATAGGTATGATAGTTTAACAAAAAAGAAACATATAATACAGCATAACAAAAATAACCTTAAATTTGTATCAATATACAAAAATCCATACCAATGTGACATTTGAAACTAGTAGTTGCTTTTTTAGCTTTAAAGTAGATACAATAATTTACCCCTTTATCCTATAATTTCTATACTATATCCTCTTTTTTCCTTTTAGAAAGAAATCTTTGAATCTAATCTCCTTTGTTTAGCTTTCTCCCTGACCATGACCAGTAACAATTTTAATCAACCCCCCTAAATAATGACAAACATCCATAACCCACTGAACGACCGAAAACCACCCACCCAACCTCTTGGGAATGTAGGCTTCCTGTTCTCTCAACTGTTTCCTGTTGTCTGGGGGTGATGGCATCTTTGGGGGACCCTGAGACAATTAGGATACTGGTCAAGTCTTGGGAAAACTATCCATAACATTTGTTGTCCAGTCTCTGTGTAATGGGAAAACACAAGGCTTATTTATAGTCCTGGCTAGAATAGTCGCTGAGGTTTAACCATCTCATCCAGCAGCCTTGAAGCTGTTCAGGATGTAGAACTCTGATAGAACTGCAACAAGGGCACTCTGAGAGGCTGGATCACCTGGGCCACCCATTTCCATTGGTGTCTGATGCTCTTACCCTGAAAACACATGAACTTTCAAAGGTAATGCTATATATCTGCATTAACACAAGAATGGAGTGTGCATTATACACAAGCCAGCCAAAGATGATTTTTTGTTTTATGTTTGAGCAGGTAAAATATATGTCACCTGATTTTA
Source organism: Peromyscus nudipes (assembly GCA_902168325.1). Taxonomy (NCBI): domain Eukaryota; kingdom Metazoa; phylum Chordata; class Mammalia; order Rodentia; family Cricetidae; genus Peromyscus; species Peromyscus nudipes. The sequence continues at coordinate 7,419 of CABHPH010145884.1, read as the reverse complement.
CCAAAAGCTATCTACAGATTCAATGCAATCCCCATCAAAATACCAACACAATTCTTCACAGACCTGGAAAGAATAATACTCAACTTCATATGGAAAAACAAAAAACCCAGGATAGCCAAAAGAATCCTGTACAATAAAACAACCTCTGGAGGCATCACGATCCCTGACTTCAAGCTCTACTATAGAGCTACAGTAATAAAAACAGCTTGGTACTGGCATAAAAACCGACTTGTGGACCAATGGAATCGAATTGAAGACTCTGACATTAATCCGCACACCTATGAACATATAATTTTTGACAAAGAAGCCAAAAGCGTACAATGGAAAAAAGAAAGCATCTTCAACAAATGGTGCTGGCATAACTGGATATCAACGTGCAGAAGGCTGCAAATAGATCCATATCTATCACCGTGCACAAAACTTAAGTCCAAGTGGATCAAAGACCTCAACATAAATCCAGCTACTCTGAACCTGCTAGAAGAGAAAGTAGGAAGTAGTCTTGAACGCATTGGCATAGGAGATTGCTTCCTAGATATAACACCAGTAGCTCAGACACTGAGACAAACAATCAATCAATGGGACCTTTTGAAACTGAAAAGCTTTTGTAGAGCAAAGGATACGGTCAACAAGGCAAAGCGACAGCCCACAGAATGGGAGAGGATCTTCACCAACCCCACATCGGACAGAGGACTGATATCCAAAATATATAGGGAACTCAAGAAATTAAACATCAAAATTCTCAACAGTCCAATTAAGAAATGGGCTATAGAACTAAACAGAGAATTCTCAGCAGAGGAAACACAAATGGCTGAAAGGCATTTAAGGAATTGCTCAACATCCCTAATCATTAGGGAAATGCAAATCAAAACAACCCTGAGATACCACCTTACACCAGTCAGATTGGCTAAGATCAAAAACACTAAGGACACCTTGTGCTGGAGAGGATGTGGAGCTAGGGGAACTCTCATCCACTGCTGGTGGGAATGCAAGCTTGTACAGCCACTGTGGAAATCAATATGGCGCTTTCTTAGAAAATTGGGAATCAATCTCCCCCAAGATCCAGCTATACCACTCTTGGGCATATACCCAAGGAATGCTCAACCATACCACAAGGGCATTTGCTCAGCTATGTTCATATCAGCATTATTTGTAATAGCCAGAACCTGGAAACAACCTAGATGCCCTTCAACCGAAGAATGGATAAATAAACTGTGGTACATATATACAATGGAATACTACTCAGCAGAGAAAAACAACGACATCATGAGGTTTGCAGGCAAATGGAGGGATCTAGAAAAAATCCTCCTGAGTGAGGTAACCCAGACTCAGAAAGACAAACATGGTATGTACCCACTCATAGGAGAATACTAGTTGTGGAACAAGGATGACTGGTCAGCCACTCACAACACCAGGGAGGCTACCTGGAAAACAGGACCCCAAGAAAGACACGGGGATCGCCCAATGATGGAGAAATGGATGAGATCTACATGAACAGACTGGACATGAGTGGGGATAATGAGGGGTGAGGGGCGAGGGAGAGAGAACTTGGGGGAGCGGGAGATCCCAACTGGATCAAGTGCAGAGAGGAAACACAGGGAATGTTCATGATAAATGAAGACCGCGTGAGAATGGGAAGAGGCAGAGTGCTGGAGAGGCCCACGGAGATCCACGGAGATGCCCCCACAATAGACTGCTGGCAATAGTCGAGAGGTAGCACGATCTGACTTACCCTGGTGAGAGAACTAGATGCAGATATCCATGGTCAGGCCCTGGGTGGAGCTCCGGGAGTCCAATTGGCGAGAAGGAGGAGGGTTTATGTGAGCTAGAATTGTTGGGACCAGGGATGGATGGAATACAGGGACAAGTGGCCAAACAAACGGAAACACATGAACTGTGAACCAATGGCTGAGGGGCCCCCAACTAGATCAGGCCCTCTGAATGGGTGAGACAGTTGATTGGCTTGATCTGTTTGGGAGGCATCCAGGCAGTTGGACCGGGTCCTGTGCTCAGTGCATGAATTGGCTGTTTGAAACCTGGGGCTTAGTAGAGACCCTTGGCTCAGCCTGGGAGGAGGGGATGGGGGGTGGGCCGGGGAGAGGGGGGCGGGGTGGCAGGAGGGGTAATGGGGTGATCTATGACTGATATGTAAAGTTGAATTATATTGTAAAATAAAATAAAATAAATTATATATTTAAAAAACAAAAACAAAAACAAAAACAAAAACAAAACAAAAAAAAAATATATGTCACCTGCCTTGTAGTTTTTCTAGGTTTCTTTCTTTATGTCTGTATCCAGGATTTTCAGGGGGTCTCCCCTGATCAAACCTGATCCTCTTTAACCTTAAACAAATCCACAGCCTTCCGTTTTCTATGGAAACAAAAGCATAACCTCTTCCCCAAGACAATACATATTCTGACTTCCATTTTAAAGGTAAGGCACTCATAAAGTGTCTAGGCTGATTTAACTCAGCATCCCTTCCACAATCCAATGTCTCTCGGCAGCTGTCATTCTCTGTTCATTAGCATCCAAAGCATTAAAAATCAACAAGACACCATATAGGATCCAGACTCTCTGTGTATTTTCCATCTTTACGTGGCTGATCTTTTTTATATTATTTTATTCTCTCTTGACTTTATTTTATTACTTATTAACTATTTATTTTTCTTTGACTGTCTATACCCATTTTCTTTTCTTTTTTAAGCCTATGCACGTTTTTTAAGTACAATGTAACCTGTTTAGAGGATTTTTTCCCAAGAAAATAGCATATTTTTCCCAAGAAAAATTGTATATGTCAACACAGTGACTACTAATAAATGTTCCTAGTAACTGTATTCATAATAATCCCAAACTAAAAATAACCCAAAGTTTATCAGCTGATGGATGGATAAATTGTGCTAATTTATATCAAAGAATGTTCAGTTTAGCACATGGTGCTGGTGTGTATTGTGGCAGCAGCTGGCTCCAGCCTGCAGGCAGTGTCTGTGTCCCAACCCTACCTGAGAGTCCTTGGTGACCAGGAAGCCACATCTGCCTTTGTGTTTTGCATTTTTTTTTTTTTTGCTTTCTCCGGCCTTTTGTGGATACACATGGCCCCATGCTGAGAGTCATATGCAGTTGGACTTTCCTTTGGACCAACTTACTATTAATTGTGAAAACTTGGCCTTAGCTTAGTCTCATTCCTAACTAGCTCTTATAACTTAAATTAACCCAGACTTTTAATCTACGTTCTTCCACGTGCTTGTTACCTCATCTCCATTTTGTCCATCCTGCTTCCTCCATGCCTTGCTGGCAACTCCACCTCTCTTCTTCCCAGAGCACTCTCTGGCCGGAAGACCCTGCTGCACCTCCTGCCTAGCTATTGCCCATTTAGCTTTTTATTACACCAAGCACAGTGACCTATCTTTATACAGTGTAATCAAATATCTTTCTTTTTTTTTTTTTGGTTTTTTGAGACAGGGTTTCTCTGTGTAGCTTTGTGGCTTTCCTGGAACTCACTTGGTAGCCCAGGCTGGCCTCGAACTCACAGAGATCCGCCTGGCTCTGCCTCCCGAGTGCTGGGATTAAAGGCGTGTGCCACCACCGCCCGGCAATCAAATATCTTTCAACAAGGAAGGTGACAGTTAAAATATTATGTACTAATGTATTGCAAAAAGGAGGTAAAATTGTTCTCTAATGAGAGAAATAGGTAGCAATGGCCCACAGTCATGTACTGAGTTAATATATAACAGGAGCATCAGGAATGTTGGACGGTCAAGTAAATACTCTACATCTTGATTATGTTGGCACTAGCACAGGTGTATACTTTTTTTTGCCTTGCCTCAAAATGTACACTTAAAATACATACAGTTTAGTACATGCCAATTAAGGTCAATATAGCAGATTATATAAATAACAATGTGATTAGGTTTATTATCTGGGATATCTAATTATCCTAAGACTGTATCAATTAGGAATAAATGCTGTTGTGGAATGTAATTTTAACTATGTAAAGATGTATTACATTTGTTTATGCTACATTTGTTTAATGATGTAAGGAAGCATGTTTCATTATGTAAAGATGTGTTGCATTTGTTTCACCTTGCCTGCCTAGGGCACCTGATTGGTCTAATAAAAAGCTGAACGGCCAATAGCTAGGCAGAAGAGAAATAGGTGGGTTTCCAGGCAAAGAGAATAAATAGGAGGAGGAATCTAGGCTTGAAAAGAATGAGAGGAGGAAGAAGAGAGAAGAGAGCGAGGGAGAAAAAAAGGGAGACATCCAGGCAGTTGCCACCCAGCCAAACACAGAAGAAGCAGGACATACAGAAAGGAAAGGTAAAAAACCCTGAGGCAAAAGGTAGATAAAGATGAAGAGAAACAGATTAATTTAAGTTAAAAGAGAAAGCCAGAAATGAGCCTCAGCTAGGCCGAGCATTTATACTAATAAAAAGTATCCATGCCATGATTTGGGAGTTGGTTGGTGGCCTAAAAAAGAATGCCTGTTTCAAAATGGTGCCGGAGAGATGGCTTAGTGGTTAAAAGCACTGGCTGCTCTTCCAGCGTACCTATGTGGCAGACCAGAATTGTTTGTAACTCTACTTCCAGGGGTTCCAATATTCTCTTCTTGCTCATAGGCATGAATCACACATATAATGTGCAGATACACATGTAGGCAAAACATCCATACACATGAATTAAAATTTTTAAGCAGTTTTATTTTATTTATTTGTTTGATTTTTGTTTTGTTTTGTTTTTCAAGACAGAGTTTCTCTGTACATGTAGCCTTGGTTGTCTTAGAACTAGCTCTATAGAGCAGGCTGTCCTTAAAACTCACAGAAATCCACCTGTCTCTATCTTTTAAGTCCTGGGATTAAAGACGTGTGCCACCACTGCTGGGTGATTTTATTTTATTACTTTAATTTTTTTTTTATTTTGAGACAGGATTTCTCTGTGTAGCTCTAGCTGTCCTGGAACTCACTGTGTAGACTGGGCTGACCTCAAAATCTGAGATCCACCTGCCTCTGCCTCCTGAGTCCTGGCATTAAAGGAGTGTGTCACCATGCCCAGCCAAAATAAATAAATAATTTTTTAAAGAGTAAAATAAGCAACGAGTATGTGTTCATGGATTAGTTATAAAGTTTCTCCATTATCTACTTCTTATCCATATTTTAACATAAAATATCATAACAACATTGAACACAAGTTGATAAGAAATAGTTATTCTTACAAATCAGAGTCATGTTCATTACTAGTGAGAGCAAATAATTATATCTCACTGTCTTTTTGTCTGCTGCCATTATGAGAACAAAATAGAGAACAGTTGAACAAATGTGCCCCAGGACTTATCCAGAACAATACATTCAATTTACTTTACATAATGGATACAAACCCAACATCCTGGGATTGTCAGGTTAAAATAGTGATGATAAGTCTGACTCTAACTTGTAAAACATTAGCCTTGGCAGACATTTAAGCTACTATATGCATTTATGTTTTTAAAATTTCTAATCTGTTGACAGTCTTTCAGTTAGCAAAAATCTGTAGAAACAGATCTCTCAACAGATTCATGATAAATTGGAGTTCTTTTCCACTCAATATGTACAATTAATTGAAAGAGGTGAAATATTTTTAGTAATTCAAAGAATTAATTTCATAATTATCCATTCATCTTCACAGTTTTCTGCCTGATAAATTTATTCTAAATTCTTCCCTGGGTTCCTAATTAAATAATTAAATGGTAAGCTTTTATATTCACACAGTAATGCTGCTGTAATCTATTTGCTGGACAAACATGTAATGAGTCAGTTGGAACACATCAACTGCCATCATCTGAGAAACATACATCCTGTCCTCAATTTGTTTTCTAACAGATACGTGACTTTGGTGTCTAATAGTAGAGAACTCTCTTTTCAAACAGACATAAGCAAAAAGAAAGTAAGGAATCCAGAGGGAGGACCACTGTGCATAAGGAGTGATGGGATTCCGGCCTGGTTCTTGGGACTCTGTAGTTGTTCCAATGTTGGTATAAGATGACTGCTGGGCAGCAAGGTTCAGTTATGTCAGGACAGAGCAAAGGACAACCCTCCTTATGGATGAATGTGCCTTTCTTGAAGTCCCTTCTCATGTCTTATTGGTCCAAACTGGATTGTGTGTCCATCCCCAACCCACTCCCTGTCAGTGAGCTGGCTCTACAGCGCGGTAACTCTGACCAGTCATGATAATTGCAGCCTTCCTTGCATCAAACTGAGTCAGAAGTGCAAGAGTACATCTCTAAAGAAAATGTGTGCTGTGTATTGAGGATGTGGCAGAGAATGGGCACTGAGTAAGCAACCACCAGTATTGCTGTGAACGTGAAAATGCCTTCTTACTTTATTTTCTAAAGATAGTACATAAGGCCTGTGCACTGGCACTAAAAAGAATTAGTTTCATTTGAAAAGAAAATTCTTCTGGAATTACCCTTTAACTACAGCGTAATTTTATAAAATTGTCAGCAATGTTATAAACAGCATTTATTAGAATGTTTGTAAAATACAAGATTAAGAATAAAATTAGTTAAATTAGGAATATATATTAAACTGCATTCATTTGTTAACCCAAAATATTTTTAAGACTGCCAAAGTCTACCAAGTACCCAGGATATAGTGATGAACAAAGGTAGCCACATGCTGTCCTCATGCTTTTAGTCTGGAGGTAGACAAAGACATTTGTAAAAATAACGCTTAAATGTAGACAGATAGTGCAGGGAGAGCTTCTGAGATAAGAAACAACAGACTGATGGTGGGAAGCGCTCCATCAGAGAACACAGCATAGGAAAAGGCTCCAGGGCAGAGTGAGCAAGATGCATTTTGGGAGTAGGAAGGTTAGTGTCATGCCAGTCAGGCTGCATCACTGTGACATAAAACAGAGGAAGCGTTGTTTTAGTTCACAGTCTGTTGTTATTTCTGGCCCCACAGTCAGGCAGAACAGCGTGGTGCGGGGAGCATGTGGCAGGGGAAATACTGAATAGGTATTAGATAGCTTAAGGCTTAGAAGATAGTTGCAAGATGAATGTATTAACATGGGAGTTGTCAGGTATGTATTTTTCTAATATAATGGAAAACTGAAGGAAGCAAATATAGAAAGGGAATAGATACAGCCCCAAACACATGTCCCCAGCAATGTGTTTCTTCCAACCAAGCTCCACCTCTAATTAACCATTTTGGGAGTCCATCAAGGGATGAATAAATTAGAGAAAAGCCTCAGAAACACATCAGTTAGCAAACAAGTCCCCATGCGTGATACCTTGTGTTTAGACTATAGCATCATGGGATGAGGGAGTGTGACTTAGAAAGAAGCTTGCAGACTTTTTCTTCCCTGTCATCTGAAAGCCCTGAAAAGTCATTTAAAGGATTCGAGTTAGGAAAGTAACAGAAGGTAACCAGGTTAATGATTTTAAATAGATGA
>CABHPH010145880.1:21268-43824 GCA_902168325.1 Peromyscus nudipes | reverse complement strand
AGAGAGAGAGAGAGAGAGAGAGAGAGAGAGAGTTGAATCTTGACAAAATGGAATGCCAGACATTTTCGGAGCCATCACACAGCAGACGCCAGAATGTGCAACCAAAGAGCTACTGGAAAAGGACTGAAAACCAAGGCATGCTCTGGCTGACTTCGACCCACCAGGCTAACAGTAAATCAGTCACTCTAATCTTGCTACAGATGCCATATGCCAGGGTCGTGTATTTGACATTCCTTTGTTTTATGAGACTTGATCCATTTCAAATAAAGGGACAGATGGAAACTAATAGAGCAGTCACTGCAGATAACCAAGAGGCGAGGCACCAAGGGAGCTCTGGGAGCTCTCCATGGAGAAGCCTGGAGGCTGCTGCAGTCAGTCTGCATTTTATTACAACCCTGCCTAAGACCCACTGGCATTCTGGGCTGGAGGAGTCGTTGCTAGCCAAAGCAAGGACAACTCTTATGTCCTACTTTGGGCTGCTCCTTTACTAACAAGGAGGACAGCATTGTCTCCTGACCCCCAGCATGGTCCAGCTCTTTTCTTCTGATCCACATGTTAAAACGCAAAGATAAAGTCTACATTGTTGCTCATCATTAGGGTCAGCAGCCTAGGAATTAACAGCTAAAGATATCAACACAGCTACCTCTTTGGAGTCATTCTTTGCTTAGCATCTCAACCATGTATTACCTCACCCACTATAATGATCTCCTAGCCTCATTCTACATGTGAAATGTTTCGACTATCTCAACCCATCTTATACTGTTCCATCTATCCATCCACTCATCCATCCATCCTTCCATTTTCTCCTTGTGTATCTATTGGTCATTTTCTACATGCTAAATACTTTACTATCAAGCCAAAAAAAGGCAAAGTCCTGGCTTTTAATAAATTTTTGTTCAAGTAAGAAATATCTTAGGACATTAAAAATCATAATAATACAATCAATGGTGATTGGCAAATCAAAGGCGTAGTCTGGGGCAAACCATAGACAGCAACTTGAAAAGTGTTCACCAATGGTTTTTTTTTTGTGTCCCAGGTAAACCATCCACATTGCCTTGGGAAAGTCACTAAGTTCTTACTGTGCCTTAACCTCTGAACTAAAAAAAAATCAGAAACTTCAATGCATGGTTTAAATTCTCACCTTAGCTCACTCCAAAATGCCACGATGTCTAAAGCACATGCTTTATTTAGCAGCAAGAAAGACTATGCTGTCAATTAAATTATAATATAATGCCTTCTTATTGCTAAAGGTTTAAAGATTTTGTACTTCCTGAAGAACTCAAAGTGCCTACATGGGCAAGGGAAGCACGTGAAATCAATGAGCTACGGCATTTCCTGCAAGCTCTTCTGTAGTTAACCTCCAAACCAGTGTCAGTCATCATGTTTTCTTCACAGTACTGTTCTCTGGGCATCGAGAACCTGTTGAGGGAGCATTGCCCAGGCCATGGGGCATCAGGAACCTGGTGAGGGAGCATTGTCTAGGCTATGGGGCATCAAGAACATGGACGTAGCATTGCCCAGGCTATGCCCAGTTTTTGTTTCTTGAATTTTCCTTCAAGCTGATGATATTCACTCACAGGTTTTGACTCTTATTGTTATGGTGAAATGCCCTCAGAAGCTTACATTTTGAGTGTTTTGTCTCCAATTTGGGGTGCTTTATTTTAAAATAAAAATGGACTTTTTTGTTTTTTGGAGACAGGGTCTTACTATGTAGGTAGGGCTGGCCTGGAAGCTTTGTAGACCAGGCTAGCCTTGAACTCATTAAGACCAGCCTGCCTCTGCCTCCCCAGTGCTGGGATTAGCTGATTTTGATAATGTTATACATGAGTATACTGTATTTACATCATTTCCACCCTCTCTTCTTCCCTTCAAATCTTCCCTTCCCCTACTCCTTCTGGGATTCATCTCCTCTTCTTTTATTATTATTATATCTTCTCTCTCTCTCTCTCTCTCTCTCTCTCTCTCACACACACACACACACACACACAACATGCATGCACACATGCATGCACACAGGCATACATGCACAGGCACAGTGTTGCTCACATGCACATGTGCTTCGGGCTGAGCATTTGGGATTGGATGTCCCACCATGGGCTTCTTTTCTTGCAGTAGCCACTGCCTGTCTGTCGTTCTTCAACCAGAGATGGGATCTTGTGAAATTTACACCATCCTCCTTTGCATGTCCACTGGTCTAATTATCACCAAGTTGTTAACTTGTTAGGCAACCACATGATTGAGATTTCATGGATATAACATCTCTTGTCATTTCAAGAAAACACAGTCTAGCAGCAGGCATCCTGATCCTCTCAAACTTCCTGCCTCCCCTTCCTCAATATTCCTAGAGCTGTAGGTGAGGAAGCTGTGTTGTAGATCTATTTGCTGGAATTGGGCTCCCTATGGTCACTTAGCTTCTAGAACAGTGGTTCTCGAACTATGGGCTGCAACTCCTTTGGGGGTCAAATGACTCTTTCACAGGGGTTGCATATCAGACATCTTGCATATCAGATCTTTACATTATGATTCCTAAGAGTAGCAAAATTACAGCTATGAAGTAGCAATGAAAATAATTTTATGGTTGGGAGTCAGCACACCATGAGGAACTGTATTAAAGGGTGGCAGCATTAGGAGGGTTGAGAAGCACTGCTCTAGGAGCTGCTGAGATGGTTCAATGGGTAAAAGGTAGTTCTTGAAAGCCTATGACCCAAGTGTAATTACGTCATCAAGAATTTCATCACCATGAGTCTGAACCAAGCCATCCATGGACAACACTGATGAAATTCCAAATGCTACAGGCTTAAGAGCAACTATAAAAATGCCCCTTGTTTTCACAGATGTTCAAAGAATAGGACAGCAACTAGGTGGTCCATAGGATAGCTGGAATACAGTATGTTTTCTCAAATCCCATTTTAAAGTGAAATTTTCAGAGCACCCAGGAAGGAGGAGACCAAATAGGTATAGCCCCAGTTCTCCGTTCCCAACTTCCTCTGTTCTCGTCTGTGTTCTCCGCTGTAAGATGCTGTTGAATGTTTCTAAAGCTATAGCCTATGTGTGTATCCTTGTCCACTGGCAGGCATGGTCATCCCCAGCTCTGGCATTCTATAGTCTGTGGTAACAATGTGCAGGGGAAGCCATTGCCACACTTCTGAGAGTCTCTCTGGCACAGGCATCTTCCAAAGTCCTGGGAAGGATCCCAGTGACATGTTCCTATCTTTGTAAGGTTTTGTTGAATTGGAGAAGTCTATTTTTGTGTTCTCGATTTGTGTGGATTTCAGATGCCACAAAGCCTACATCTTCCTTTAGCACTGGTTCTCAACCTTCCTAATGCTGTGACCCTTTAATACAGTTCCTCATGGTTGCTGACCCCCAACTATAAAATCATTGCTACTTCATCACTGTAATTTTGCTACTGCTCTGAATTGTAATGTAAATATCTAATATGCAGGATATGGGATATACAACCCCTGTGAAAGGGTCATTTGACTCCTGGGAGGTCACGGGGTCACGACCCATAGGTTGAGAACCACTGTTTCAATTACTTCACATCTGTATAGTGCTTAGCCTAGCCTGTACAGACACACATTTGATTCCTATCAAAACACTAAAGATGAAACGTATGAAGATTTCCAAGGACAGATGACTTGCCTAAGGGTCCCCATCAGGAAAACCTGTTAGAACTTACAAACACTGGCTGCGATTTAAAATTCAACCCTCTTTCCACGGTGACATTGTTTAACAAGGACTGCCCCAGCTGCTGATGTGACGTCTTATCAAAAGAAAGCTCAGGACTCTAGCTAAAAAATGTTCTAAGACTATTTTTCTTTTGCTTCTTGAATGTAGACACGAAACATTAAAACAAATTGCCTTTCCAGTGCAGATGGCGAAAGTGACTTTCACACAACGGATAAAAGAATATTTTGTGATTTGAATTGAGTTAGCAACTTGTCAAACTCTTGCTCGGAAGTCCACACCAGTTCCAGAGAATAACATTTTGTTTTAAAATTCTGGAAAAATACATCTAAAGAAAGGGGCTACCTCCTTTCTGTTTTAATCTCTGTTCAGTTCAGTGACCTATGCATATACTGAAGAATATTTCCTCTTATCTGAAATCTGGATATATATTTCCTGAAAATACATTATTTCTGTTTTCATCCTTTTTTTCATTTGCACATTTCCTTCTAACAGTTTCATTGTGTGGTCTGAATCTGATGTCCACTCTTGTTTTCAAACATGAACAGAACAGAGGACAGTTTCCCTTTAAAAGCACAATGCCTTTAAAATCCATTAAAGGGTATCTCAGCAAGCCCACAAGAGCATTACAATAATTGCTTCTCTTACCTAGGAGGAAAAGGACATATCTGTCAACCAAAGAAGTGCAAAAGCAATTAACACCTCTGTACTCTGCTGGGAAATTGCCTAAATTAAAGAAATAACAGGGTGATATCACAGTTATTACATGTTTAATATTTAGTAATTAGCATAGATGTAGAGGTCCCCAGACACCCCCATGTGGCCTCCCCAGGCCACTAGAGCCTAGGTAAATATAAACAGGAGAAAGAGCACATTTGTTTACATATATGTCACATGTGAGTCTTGGGCTACATTTTTCAAAGACTTAATGCAGACCCAAGAATAGACTATGCACTAATAAACTTAATATGCAAGGCCATGTAAGTTTCCAATAAACAGCTTCTCATGAATAGGAAACACATATCTGGATTCTGTGCTACCCTCCACAGATGAGCTTTATCAGCCTTCATCCAGGGCTGGGGTGCTATACAGAAAGTTTACATGTACCAGGTCTTATACACACAGAGTGGAGGTCCACAAATGAGTTGGGGAGAGAATCAGATGGGTGTGAACACAGCTGATCTAGATAGCATAGAGGTCAATCTTTCACTGTTCCTTTTCCAGGAGATAACACGTCATCCCTTAGTGTGCAACATCACACACAAATCTAGCTAGGGATTTTGAGAGACAGAAATAAACAGAGACTAGGCAGGCCTTTTTCCTGAGGAGATAAACCTGCGTGTCACAGGAGAGAAAAAAAGGACTTCTTTTTCTTAAGGTATGAAGGAAACCCTTAACATTCTCAGAGAAAATCACACATAATGCTCCAGTTTCCTCTTTGGCAGAGGCTGGCCACGGAAGGACAAAACTGCAGAGCACACGACAGGAAAAGTGCCAAAGCACGCGGGAAGATGCTTCAAGAGGCTGGAGGGAGGAGGCTGTTCATTCCCTTTGCTCAGCAGCAGAACAAAAGTCTCAGGTGACCTTCAGGGCCTGCTGATTCACAGCCACCTACCCGTGTTTTCCTTCCTGTGTGCCTATAATCACCACCCATATCCTGTCTGAACAGCTCACGCACTCCCACGTGAGACGCTAATTCAGACGTCAGCTCCAGTGACTAACTGCCAGTTATGAAGTACTTTATCTGACTGATTTTTATAAGCAGTAGCAGACACACTCTTCTGAGCCTCCAGGTCCCCAAATCCTTAGGTCCAACTCCCTGCTGCTGTCCCCACACTTGTGGTTTAAATCTGAAATGTCTCCCAATGGATCTGATTTAGGATGCTCAGTTCCCAGGCAGTGGTGTTATTCAAAAGGAAGTGGGGGTCTTAGTTAGCACGGATAGGGTCCCAGGAGTGGGCTTTAGAAAGGACCACTTTAACACTGAAATCCCTTTTAAACTATAAGCCCATACAAGTCTTTTCTTCCCTTGAGATGGGCCTGGTGGGTATTTTGGTTACAGCGATGCTAAAACCCCATCTTGTGGAGATGGGTGTGGCCTGTGACTTGCACCTAACCAGGAGGATTTGCAAAGGTTCCAAATGTATGTTATCACATTTATATGTGGAATTCAGTGCCCAGCCTGCCGGTGACTTCCCCGCTTTGTGGCCTATGAAATAGTAGATAGTAGTGGGGGCTGAAGGTGACCTCTGGAAGACAAGGAATTGAAGCTCTGAACTTAAGTCTGCCAACAGACCGAATGAGCTTGGGAATAGATCCCTCCTTCATCAAACCTCGGATAACACTCTTGCTTTGTAAGACCCTGGGGAGGGCAGATAAGCCACGTTCAATATCCTAATATACAGAAACGGAGAGATAATACGTGCGTATGGTTTTAAGCTGTTGGATTTGTGGTAATATTGTTAAGCAGAAGTAGATAATTAATATAGATGCTTCCTGTGTATTAACTTTTATAATCCTCATTGTTGTCTCCTTTTGCACGATGGGAATGCTGAAGCATGGAACTTAAACACCCCGCTTACTTCCACAGAGCAGCAGGTAGCCAGGCTGCTGACACTGGAATAAGGCAGGGTCGCTCCAGAGCCTGCTTCTAACCAAGAAAGAGCATGGCCCTAAGTTGCTTCCATATCAAATTTCCCATAATGTATCCCAGTAGCATGAGTCAAACATCCAAATAACATGATAGCCACATAGACTGAACGAAGGAGCTGTGTGTAGCCTGAGCAGTCAGCTGGGAGCGTGAAATGCAGGGAAGAGCAACAAGTCTTGCCTCGAAGTATTTTGCCTCTGGCAAAACAAAACACATCTATGGCTGCCCTGTACCAGGGGGAGTAACAGGGGTCGCTAACTGCTTGCATATGAGTCCTATTTCTGCCTTTAAGAATATACTACCCCTGTGTTCTTATGACATGAAGTATTTAAAAAGATTGATGACTTTTGGTTCAAATGGTGTGTGTGTGTGTGTGTGTGTGTGTGTGTGTGTTCATTGGTTTAGTGTGGCATCAACTACAGAAATACCTCTCCACCTCCTCTTGTTTCTCCTCTGGGAGACTGCGTGTGATATGCCCATCAGGACAAGGTACTGTCAGGCAGTGCCAATTCATTGATATTACTTCTTGTTATGGTGGCTGTAGCGATTCATCCTTTGTAAAGATCTCTCTCTCTCAACAACCTGTGAGCTGCAAGTTTTAAGCTCTGAGGCTTACTGAGACTGAAACTCGAAGCCTTCAAATCAGTGTTCTTGGGAAAGAATCAAGGACTTGGGGAGGGATGAGGTGCTCTGCTATCAGGAGAGTAACGTTTGTCATTCTTAACATCTGTTAAACGCTCATCAAATTTGTGGCTAATTCTCTGCTAAGTAGAGCAGTATATGTATGCAATAATCAGGAAGACAATCTACTTCCAAGCTAGAGCCCGACTAAAATAATTTCTGAGTCAGTCCTCAGCTGAGAGATGAGAGAAGGCAATTGAAACCACACACACGCACACACACACACATGCATGCACACACACACACACACACACACACACACACACATACACACACAGGGTTATTGAATATAATTTGGGCAAGGTACTTTAGCCTCTGTGAGCCTTCATTTTATTCATGAAACTGAGTTAATACTTTCCTTTTTTGAAAAAAAAATGAGACTAGATGATTTTTTGGTATCTGATGGATTCCTAGGAAGTGTCAGAACTCTTTTTCCTCTTCTCAAACCTAGATAAATATCATGGACATAAATATTTGGGACAATTGGACAAAAGGTGTAGATGGCCTAGTATTATAAGGAGTATTACTGAAGTGTGAAAAACTAGCCTCAAGAAGTCATGAGATCAAGACCTGTAAGTTTTAGCTGACAGAAAGTTCAATGCAAATATTACTTCACTTAAAAGTACTGTCTTAACCTACGTCACTCAGACAAGGGAAAGCAGTGAGTTGTTCTCTTCATACCACAGTCAAGGGAAGGCACTCTGTTTGGTCAACTTGGATGCTTAAGAGCATTGGCAAACTGAAAAAGACTAGCTAAGAATGGAAATCATGTCACGCATAACAAAGGACTTAGGAAGGAATGTGTTTGCTTGGTTTGAAAGCAACAACCGCAGGAAGAAATGATAAATGCATTCAAGTATGCACATGGCTAGGTTGAAGGGAGGGCAGGATAACTAGAACTGCCAAGGAGTAAAGGCTTGCGGTGGGAAAATTCAGTCCATTGGCACAATAAATACTCAACAGGCAGAGATGGGAAAAAATGGGGCTACTTTGCAATGCAGCCAGTTCTGTGTATTTAAACATATTGCATATAGGATTTTTAATATTGAAAGTAGAATGCAGAGGAAGGGAATGTGTGTGTGTGTGTGTGTGTGTGTGTGTGTGTGTGTGTGTAAGACATAGGTATTAAAGTAGTCTGTTGTGGAATATTCATTTACATTGTGTGAAGATATGTCACTGTGATTAGTTTAATGAAAAGCTAAATGGCCAGTAGCTAGGCATGATTTTTGGGGCAGAGAGAATGCTGGGAAGAAGGGTGGAGAAGCCAGCCAGACACAGAACAAGTTGGATACACAAAATGAGATAGAGTTAAAAGCCACATGAAAGAACATAGATTAATAAAAAAATTACGGGTTAATTTAAGTTATAAAAGCTAGTTAGAAACAAGCCTAAGCTATCAGCTGATCTTTCATAATTAATATTGTTATTTTGGAGCTGACTGGTAAGACAGATAAAGACTTGGTCCAAATCCGCTTATAATAGTCTGAATCTTATTTCTACCTCACCCCTTTGTAAGGGGTGATTCTTAAGAGCAATGGGATCCTAATGCAGATAAAATAAACATGGACCACACCCACTTGAGAATCCTGAAGTATTTGAATGACTGGTTTGGGGGGAGCTTTTAATAGAGGAACATTTCTTTGAATTGAAAGAACAATAACCTTGAACTAGAGATGACTCGAAGAGCCAGCAGAAATAGTTGCAGAACAACTTGAAACAGGATATACTGAACTACTATGGTGGTTTAAATGAGAATGGCTCCCATAGACAAATACATGAATGCTTGGTCCTCAGTTGGTAGCACTGTTTGAAAAGGATTAGGAGGTGTGGCCATGTTGGAGGAGGTGTGTCACTGGGGTTGGACTTTGAGGCTTTAAAAGTCTACACCATTCCCAGTTAACTCTCTGCCTTCTGCTTGTGGATCAGATGTAAGCTCTCAATAACTACTCCAGCAACATGCTGGCCTGCCTGTGGCCATGCTCTCCACCATGATGGCCATGGTATCTTAGTACAGCAAAAGAAAAGTGACTAATACAACTATGAGAAAGTCTCAAAGGTTTCTTATAACAAAACATCCTGGGAGCTCATATGAAGAAATGATTGTGGCAAAGAGAAACAGGGGGAGGAAGGCTAGTGGAACCAGCTAATAATATGTGGGGATGGCATGGGAGTCAACATCAAAAGAGCAAGCCTACTTCATCCCCTTTGGATTGGAGGAGTCAGGTTTTATGAGAGAGAAGGGTTATGCATTCTATACTCTGTAGTGATTCCCTAACATAGCCCAGGAAACCCATTCACTCAGTCTTTGAAATGACATCTCTTCTTCTTGAAAGCTTTAGCATCCCTTCCCTTCCCTTCACACTCCACAAAGGGCTTCACCTCTCCTTTTTCACATATTCTCTTCTAGTCAGGAGCTTTGTATCTACTAGCCTCCCATGGTCTTTCTTCTCAGGGCACTCTGGCTGGGTTGGGTACTCAGCCTCTTCATAGACTGTGATTGATTTTAATCTCCACTGGTTCCTGTAGCAACCTCCCACTGAACAGGCAAACCTGGTTAGCACACAAGCTTTCTATCCCCTTTCATGTTTACATCTCTATAGATCTGCACTGCTATTTGGCTCAGTATTTTACACCCTTCACAGTAGAATATGGCTTTTACTGGGGACACAGGGCACCATACATTCTTGACCTTCTACATACTTTGTTGCCTCTCTTTTTAACATGCCTTCTGTTGTGTTGTCTCTTATTGCTGACCTCTGAGAACTGCCACGTCCCAGGCTCAGACTCTGGACCTTGTCTCAATCTACCTGAACTACCTAGATGATTGCTGTTACTCCCAAAGGCACAGATTCCACCTCCATACTGACAGACCCAGAATGTGAACGTCTAACCTTGATCTCCTTCTCTGAGTTTTCAGGGTTCATCTTATCCCATGCTTCCTGCATGGGTCTCCATCTCTGTAAATGGCATCAGTATTCTACCCAAAGGGGAAGAGTAAAAGCTAAGGAATCACTCCAGAGTTCTCCTTCCGTCTGTCATCCCATTTCTAATTTGTGAGCAGTGTTTTGGGGGTGCTTTATCAATTGAATCATTTTTTTAGTACTGCTACCTCAACCCCCATCTCTATTCCTCTTTCCTTCCATCTTAAAAATCTGATCGTCT
Organism: Peromyscus nudipes; assembly: GCA_902168325.1. Taxonomy (NCBI): domain Eukaryota; kingdom Metazoa; phylum Chordata; class Mammalia; order Rodentia; family Cricetidae; genus Peromyscus; species Peromyscus nudipes. The sequence goes on along the minus strand of CABHPH010145880.1, from coordinate 33,641 downwards.
TTTGTTACTTCTCCACTGGTCTAGGATGTCACCATTGCATGCCTGAAATACTACAACGGCCTTCTAAGAGGCCTTCCTGCTTCCACTCTTGTTTACCATGAGCAGCTAGAGAGGTTAAAATGAAGAGCAAATCCCATCCATGTTTCAGCTTCTTCAGGCCTGAAGCAATAGCTTCCATCATATTCAGAATCACATCCATGGTCCTATCATGACCTGTAAACTCTACTGGACCTGTGTCCTTTCTTTTCCAACCTCATCCCTTGCCACTCTAGCTTTCTAGAAATGGCGGACTTCATTCCATTGCCCCAGCAGGCCAAGTCTGTTCGGACCTCAGGGTACTTGCTGTTTGCTTTACTAAGTACTCTCTCCTTCAGATCACTAGGTCATGCCTCCTTCATTTGCAGGCACTAAATGTTACTGCCTATTAGAGGGCATCTTTGTGTTTCTTTTTAAACCTATGGCCGCTGTCTTTTCCTTCCCTATCACTTTCTAGTTCTATCAATTCTCTTCACTGTGCTCACACCATAGCCTGACATCATGTTAGATAGACTTCTGTTGTGTATCTGAATCTACTGCCCCCAGTGGCCAACCATAGAAGCACAGAAGTATCTAGTCCTACATCCTTCACACTTATATCCATAGCATCTGGAACATACGAGGTGCTGGGTAGTTACATGTCAAACGACAATGAGGATCACTCAGAATCAAAACTGAGAGACGATCATCTTAGTGATTATGGACTTGTGGAACAAGTAAAGGATTGGCTGGGGAAAAGAGCAATCAGAGAGGCATGCATTGGTGGAGGAAATGGGATCAAGATGCAGTGGTTTATATTCCAAGCAGAGAGGGAGTAGCACCAGGCGCCACCCAATTCCCAAAGGGAATAAAGAGACTGGCTGATGGCTGCAAAGTATTTGCACAAAAATATAGAAGAGGAAATCTTTGTTATATATGTTTAAATCTTTATCAGCAATAGGTTTGAAAAGGTTTTTAAAGAATTTAAATATATATTTAAGTTATAGATAATATATTAGTGAATGAATTTTATCTTTATTCACTGACTGATCATGGGAAATAAATATGAACTGATTCTATACACCTTTTTACAAGGCTAATATCTCTTCATGGGACACAGTGATTAATTTTATAAACTCAGTGGAATCTAAAGGCTTTGCATTACTGCACAGTTTTTAAAAGGAGATAAAAAGTGCATAGTTACAGTGTCACCAGGTTTAGAAGACATATTTAAAAGTCCACTGTGGCCTGTCATATACCCACCCATCAGTGCCTCTCTCAACCCTCATCAGAGACACTGCTTCTTGCAGGGCAGATGAGAATTAAACAGAGACCCATAACTGGGCAGTGTGCAGAGAGTGAGAGACTTTGGAGCACTCAGTCCTAAATGGAATGTCTTCATCAGAGCCCTCCTCTCAAGGCTCAGGGATCTACATGGAAGAGGAGACAGAAAGACTGTAAGACACCAAGGTGGTGGATGACTCCAGAAAAACAGTGTCTTCCAGATGCAGTGGGACTTGATACACACAGGCACTTACAGAGACTGTGGCAACATGCACAGATGAGGTCCCAACATTAAGAATGAGAGTGAACACGGGATCCCGCCCTAACCAAGAGGCTATTTGCCATGGAAACCTGCTGGCCAAGGGAAAACACGTTTTCTCCAACGGAGTGTCACTGAACATATCAACACTCAGAGCAGTTGGCCAATGGAAAATGAACTCCATTTTTGTGCACGGGGTCGGGGGGGAGGACTTTTGTTTTCTTTTGTCTCATTTTTTTGTCCTATTGGTTTGTTTTATTGAGTGAAAGGGGGAGGGGCGAAATCAGGAAGTCAGGTGGGCCGGGATGTGGGGAGGATCTGGGAGGAGTTGGTAGAGCAGACACATGCTCAAAATACACTGCATGAGAAAAAAATTTATAGAAAAATGTCTATGTAGCCAATTTTAATTATTTTCCTTGAGCTGGAAGCTCTGAAAATCAAAAATACATGGAACAATACTATTTAATAGTACAGTATTATATAACACAAACTATACTATATTTAGTATATAATTTATATATGCTATAAAGCCTATATTTTATATAGTATATATGTAGTATATATATTTATATATAGCATATAATTTATATATAATATAATCTATATAGCATATATACTATATATCCCTAAATGTACAGGCATGCATAGCTATAGTATATATGTATATTATATATTTATCCCTATATATTATTTATTTATATATAAATTATATTTTATAATATTTATATATAAATTATATATATTATATATAGTATGTCTCTAAATATTACATTTGCTTCCTTAGTTCTTCTAGGCCCTCAGTCACTCAGAGAAAGAATTACATGAGTCCCAGGATCCCAAGCTACTGCACATTATCCTATCTCTAATAACAGCACCAATCACTGAGGACTGAGATGGACACGTGGCCTGGACAGACAGGACAAACCTTCATAGCCTCTCAGTGCCTCAGAGAAGAGGTTCAGTTGGTCTCCAGAAGACAAAGTTTCTACATCTCATTATCAGCATGGATTCTCTCTACCACCTTCATCAACTGCTCACCACAACTCTGGTCAAAACTTAGATTAATCTAGAGTTTATTCAAGCTTCCTACTTTCTAGAGTTGTGAGCTTTGACAAGCAACTTTAGCTCCTAGAACATCAGTTTGACCATCTCTGTGGAGGGCGCTAAAACTTACTCTGAGATGTTATGTGGAAGAAGTGAAGTGAGGTGGGAAGAAATGAAGTGAGGTGGGAAGAAATGAAGTGAGGTGGGAAGGAATGAAGTGAGGTGGGAAGAAGTGAAGTGAGGTGGGAATGTATCGACATTTGGAACACAGCATGTGATGAGTGGCAAGTACTTCTCTACTATCTATCCACCGCCTCCTGCCGCCTGTGTTCTCTGACTCTGGATCAGGTTGGACTGTGGTCATTTCATCCCTTTATTCTCCGTGCTTGGGGTTCACACTGTGCGGTGTCCTCTTTCTCGTTCAGAGTTTCTTTTCATCTTTAAGCAGAAGCCCCACGGGCTTTCCATGTCCACGCAAATGACCTTTTCTGCACCATAAATCAGCTACCCACTTATGGACCCATAAAGTGCCGAGCATTAGGATTCTCAAGGTCACTCTCAAGACTTGCATTCCAAGTCAGCATCTCCCAAAGTATGTGGTATAAAAACGTTGGTGGATGCCACGTGCTTTAGGGGGATGGATAAACCTTCGTTTTAAACTGTTAGGTGGAAACTTATTTATAGTATAAAAATAAATTTGGCATCTCAAGCTCAGATGTTGAAGTGCAAGAGGAGATGAAGACAAGAATCAGTTCAAATGTCCTTGAAAAATTAGAGTACTTATACCAGAAGCAGAACCTATCTACAAAACAAAGCTTGCCAATTGAGCGCCTGAGATCCAGGAAGCTGCTCTGTCATTTAAGGCTGATAGATAAATGTGGAGTAACCATGGGCCCCAGGGCTCAAATCTATAGTAAATTACGTAAACTGCCTCTTCACTGTCCTCACATGCTGGTCAAGAAAGACAGCTTTCACCTCTCCCGATTTTCTGAAGTCACTTCATTTTCAACCCCGAATGGAGGTCCCTCTAACTTGATGAAGGGAGATATTGATTTTCCTTTGCTGCAAGAGCTTTGGAGGGGAAAGAATTCCCTGAAGTTCTTAGACACACATCCCCGAGCTTTCTTGTACAGTGTTTCTCCGACACCGCGGGCTGTGCTAGTTGTGGTCAGAGTCAATCTTTCTGACCCCTGAACATACCTAGAGCATGTCATTGCCAAACGCCATCACCCCTACAGCACAGGAATCTCAGAACACATTGGGGCAAAACAGGAAGTCACTACAAATAATCTTCCCTTGAATTGCACGCAGGGGGAGGAATTCCTGGGAAATCGCTTGCTGCATATGCACCACTTTGCTGTAGTTTAGCCCTGTTTATTTACTAGTAGGCATGAGAGACGTTCAAACACAAGAGGCTGACATTTCTGAATTGCTAACGAAGGCTTCCAGCGTTGAGCACACAAATCAAACTGCTCATTTCACTCAGCAATACTTGAGATCTCAGTTTGTATCCCAGTCACACACAGCAAACTGGATCAGCTCTCCGGGAGAAATCTTAACATTTACCGGCCATAATAAGTCATGATTCTAGCCCGCAAGATTCTATTTATAAACTCTCGAATGTTTTTCCACACGTTAGCCCTTTTCTATAGAGTAACAATGAAATGAACCATCTCCATCTTGTCAATTTTAAACTGTTTCTCCAGGTGAGGGAGGGCTGCACAGATCTCTTCTGCTCAACAGAAACCAATGAGTTGAGGGAGAGAGCTCTGACCTTTAGAAATCTTTAGTTTCCTGTTGATCTATATTTCATTCATTAATTCTGGGAGGTGATCTCCTTAAAAATGTCATATTTGGTGCACACTCAAGAGCAGTGTGAATATTTGCTGCAAACTAAAGGAATCAGCAGGCTAGGACAATAGAGGCTGTTGTATACTTTAGTAGGCGGTCAACTGTCATAGGACTCAGCCTTTGCAGAGTCAGCTGCCTCAGAGTCTTTGCTCATTTAATCATGCTATAAACACCAACTGAATACCCACTGCCTATACAGTCCTGTCCTGTTGACTAGAGATACCAAACAAAACAAATACACTACCTATCTTATGTCACTTACATTTCCTTGAGGGACGGAGAGAGAAAACAGTAATAATACATTTATCAATTAATTTCAGACAGTGCTAAGTACAATGGGGAAAAAATGAAAATCTGCAAGGGTAGAGTTGGGGATGGCTTTGCTGTCCACACTCTTGACCATCATCTTGATGCTTATTTAAAAATAAAGGAGCCACTTTTAGCTAGCTTTGTAAATAGTCAGGGATGAAAGGCAGCACCTGCAGAACATTTCCTACTTGGAGGGTTCAGCAGACTTCCATCTTCTATCTGGCAAGACTCATTCTTCTTTTGGAGAGTTTCGTCGATAGAACTAAAGAGCTGGAGTAGACCCAGGCTCTAAAGTCTGAGCAAACAGCCTCTGCATGCCTGAGCACCTGATACAGCTATAAAATCCTAGTGCCAATGTCATACCAGATACCTGCCGGAATAATGAAAATGTGGATCGATGAAACATCAGAGGGTGTGACCAACAATGGCAGGAAAATGATAACAGAGACATAAAGACCTTCAAGATTTTAAATTGTCCCTCTCTCCATAACTCAAGGTTGCCAGTTCTCCATGATGTCGAGGGCATGGCAATCTCTTCCCCTCCGGTCTGTGACTTTTGAGTACATGCGGACCCTTCCTGGGTGTATTCTAACAGCTCTCCTAGGTGCCTCTTGGACCATGGGACACATTTTAGACTCTCAGCCTCATATTTAAACGTCCAGCTCAAATATCTACATGTGACAACAAAGAAAGACTGAAACTTGGTCACCGATGAACCAATCAACACCTTTCATAATATTCCACAAAGGGAAAAAAACACCTGCCTGCTGTGGGATGGTCTGTATGTCAAACATGTTGCTTATTGGTCAATGAATAAAACACTGATTGGCCAGTGGTCAGGCAGGAAGAAGTATAGGCGGGACAAGGAGGAGAGAATTCTGGGAAGTGGAAGGCTGAGGAGACACTGCCAGCCGCCACCATGACAAACAGCATGTGAAGATGCCGGTAAGCCACAAGCCATGTGGCAAGGTATAGATTTATAGAAATGGATTAATTTAAGATATAAGAACAGTTAGCAAGAAGCCTGCCACGGCCATACAGTTTGTAAGCAATATAAGTCTCTGTGTTTACTTGGTTGTGTCTGAGCGGCTGTGGGACTGGCAGGTGACAGAGATTTGTCCTGACTGTGGGCCTGGCAGGAAAACTCTAGCTACACCTGCCCCAACTTTTTGTGACCGAAATCTGGATGTAGATTCAAGACAATTGTTTTGGGTGCCCTGAAGTTTTTGGAAAGATAACAGAGGTGATATCTCGTAGCTTGCCACATCTCTCAGTAGTACAGGGTTCCTTATGAAGACTATTGTGACCAAGGAAAGGCACCCTCTGTGAAAAGGGAGACAAGCCAAATCAACAGGACGCTAACTCTAAGACTTGGAGTCTGGTGCACTGCCCTGTCTCTTCCCTTTACACACAATAGACAGATACGATTCAAAATATTTTCTTCAAGTAGGGAAAACCACAAGCTATTTCCAAAGCTGTCAAAGCTAAAGTATGAACAGATTTTCACTGATGTGCATGACCCTTAATCAGCCTAATTCCCCTTCACCAGTAATCTGCCAATTAAAGGGGCCTCAGATCAAAAGCCTTTTCATAAAGCTAGACACGTGGTATCTGATAGCTCAGAATACCTTTGAACTTGGAACTAATTTTATCTTTGAAATAAGATTAAAACCTTACTTTATTATTATTATTATTATTATTATTATTATTATGCTTTTTCAAGACAGGCCTTCTCTTTGTAGCTCTGGCTGTCCTGGAACTCAGTCTGTAGACCAGTCCGGCCTCGAACTCACAGAGTTCTGACTGCCTCTGTTTCCCTGAGTGCTGGGATTAAAGATGTGCACCACACCCAGCTTATTATTTTTTTTTTAATAGAAGGTTATCCTTAAATTTATCCTTCAATGTCACAGGGCCAGTCATCTTTTACTACCATCACTGAAAATTAACAAAAGCTTGTGAAAGTAAAAAAAAAAAACCTTTTTGTTTTTAAATTTTATGCCACAATAGACATGATTAAAATGAAGAGTACCCAAATAATATTAATAATGCATTTTCTTTTATCCAAAGCAAATGCACTTTGTTCCTAAGAGATTTTTAATACGTTGCCTTTTTTTTGTGGAAGGGAAAGGAGGGGGATGAAAGGATTTAACAAAAGATACATATTTGACTTGTGATTATAAAGTAATTGCTATACTAATTTTGAGTTTACGTGGAGATACTGGGTTTTGAAGTAAATGAAAAGCAAATTACATTTCTGTTCAAACATTCAAAGTTACCCCTTTGGTACAGAGCTGCTAAGAGGTACTATCTGCTAGGCCATGAAAATAGTGCAGCCACATTCCAGAAACTTACATGGACTAGATCTGTATTTGTATAAAAACTTTTAAAGGCTTCAACTGTCATAAAACTTTTATAGACAATCTTAAGATGCCCTTACCTACCTCATCCTCTCCTTCTGCCCATCAAAGAAAAGGCCAATGGGAATAGTTAAATTCAATCATCATTATGGAAGGCCGAGTGTACAGCTTTGCAGACAGACATGGGACATGCCTGCTCTCCGAAGGGTTCTGCCTCCTTATGTTGCCTTACTCCACAGGAGCTGGTGAGGTTAAATGGCTCTGGGACAGCACCTGCCTTGGGAGGTCTCTCTCCACAAAGATCAGAAGCTGTTTGATGAGCCAAGACTGTATTCTCATTGAGGCACTGTTCTCTAAATATAGTTGCTCTGCTCCGAGGGTGGTAATAATACCTCCAGGGAAGTGAGATTGGAAGGTGAGCACAGGAAAGAGAGAGAAAAGCTGCAAAATTGAATCTAGCTTAGTCCACAGACCACTCTGGGGTTTTCAGCGGAAGCTCCAGCAAATCGTGAACATGTGTTTGCCAGGCATCTTGCCCTGTCTATTTTCTGTCCTGGACTATGTAAAAGCAAAGATGGAGAAGCATCATCAGGGGAACTGTCAAGATTTCTTGATGCTGGTTTTTACTTCTAAGTGACTTCTTGCTAAGGTTCTGGGGCTGTGCCCTTCATTTTCCCAAACAAGGGTTTATAGGTACTGGAAAGCGATAGAGTAGAGCAGTTCCAGAATTCCAAGAGTGCTTAGTTAGTGGGGGAGGAGTTTGGGAGAAGCTTGTTTTCTGTGGAAGCTAGCAGTAAGGAACCATCAACCATTTAGAGTCTCAGTCCTCTGACTGCTGTATCTTTTTCTCTTGGATTGTTTTAAAGATAGAGAAGATTTTGAAGGCCCATTCCCTCTGGGCCCTGCTCTATGAGGGATGAGCAAAGAGAAGCTTCTTTGTGGCTAAATTCCATGAGAATAACACATGAAGCCTACAAAAAAAAATCTTAATTCCAGTGACCTTAAATCACACATAGTGGGAAGAACAAGAATTCTGCAATGAAGAATCACTTGTGGGTGTAAAAGAACAGTTATGATTTACCAATCTAACCCAATGGGTAATGTGACTATAAGAAAAATGTCTGTCCCCTCAAGTGAGTTACAATTTAGTATGAAAAATTCGAAAAATTCTTGGAAGGAAGTCATGGATCCTAGCCTATGGCACGTTGTCACTGTGGCCACATGCCTAAGATAATGCCATGAGATAGGGCTATATTTTGACTTATAGCTTCAGAGGTCTTGGTCTGTGGTCAGTTGGTTCCATGTGTTTTAAGCCCATGGTAAGGAATCCAGGCACGGAAAATCAAGTATCTTACATTCTTATCAAATATGGAGCTATAGTGTTCTTCCCCGGTGGGCAAGGGCAGTGGGAAGTCTCTTACCTCTTTCTAGCTGAGAAATGCCAGGTACCAGCAAAGGTAAAGAAGTCAAGGAGGGAAATGATATAGAGCTGGCATTATTGACCTTCAAACACTGGGCACTTACTTATAGCCGCAAACACAGCTTAGAGATGGCTCCAATAGTTCTTCTAAATGTGACCAGCACTAAGAATGATGTTTTACAGAATGGGACAGAAATGCTCCAATGGTACTGGGTGTTGCCAACCAATTCTGTAATTTAAACTACTTAAGAATTTTCAAAGCAGCAAAGGAAGGAGGGACAGCAGATGCATGTCTCTTTATAAGCTATGGATTTTTCCTGATAACTATAAAGCTTTAAATGAGACTTAAATACAACCAAAGGCAACTCTGAAAACACCAAACAGAAACCAAGAGCTGAGTTTCCCACAACTAGACTCGTCTTGTTCTTATTCAAATGCAACATTTCCCCTTTCATCAAGTGACTGGCCAATCTACTCAACTTAATGTAGGAAACGCTGCTCTGTAACTCCATAACTGCCCAAATTACTCTCGTCTAAAGTCCTATAGTTTAGCTTTAGCCGTGCTTAATGAAATATATAAACACTTTAAATGGATCTTTAAATCCTATTAATGCTTCTAACCCAGCTCTTATGCACAGGTGCTCTCACAAATGGTTTTTTAATTATCAAGTGGAGACAGTATTTTGCATTTCCTTCCTTTTTTAATTTGACAATGTACATGCTTTTATGCCCTCCTCAAAACCAAAGCTTCAAAATACTTGTTTTGAGGCAGAACATTTTAATATATTTCTCACAAATGTTTTGTGCGAAAAATGTCACTCGTTATATTGCAAGAAACCGAACCATCTTCCTAAGGAACCAAAGCCCCTAAGTTTTACAAGAGTCCATCCAACTGAAGCAAAACTAAATAGGAAGAGATGAGAAGAAAGGAGTGGTTTTGGGTCCACACACACCATCGGCATATAGTTCTGCTCTGCCAGGCACTTCAGGGAAGAAACGGATGCTGTCATGAAATCTATTTTGCTGAAACCAGAGAGAAGACTAGTAAAAGACAGAGTTGATATCAGTTCAAGACATTTTACAAAGGATTTTGCGGGGGCAGGCTACAAGATGAATCCTCAGAGGTCAGCAAGGTTTCCTGACCCAGTTTCTGTTCATTGTTTGTATGAGTCATGTGGAATGCTGTCCATGCTCTATGAGCAACATGAGTACCAGGTTGGAATTATTTAGGACCACCAAATAACAGGGTTCAATAATAAGTAAAACAGCTGAAATATCCAACAGTCTGGTCTAACCTGGGATGCTCTGTCTCCTCACAGCCAATGCTCCGTCAGGCGGCTTTGTCTGGCTGGCAGATTTAGTGTAGGGACTCTCATCTGCAACGGCACAATGAAGGGTTTGGTTAATTTCCATCCAGTTCCCAGCGCGGTGAAGATCTGTCATGGATTGCAATCCTTCTTCCAGAGAGAGGTAGAGAGGGGTAGGAAGGAAGTGATGGTGACCTGAGCCCTGTATTCGGGTGAGTTTTAGGATGAGTGGATGTTCTAAACGTCAGTTTCTTCTTGAGAAAGAGAAACACAATTCTCAGGTAAAGATCGAAAGCTAAAATGTACATGGAGACATTTTTAAAATGATAAGAAGTGCACTAATAGGCATGTCAATCCTTTGCCCGTTGTCTACACCCACCAATAAGCAGTGAATAGGTGGAGCAGGAAGATAAAGACTGAACCAAATGGCTCAGTGGACACAGAGAATAATCAGGTGGAAGAATGCAGGACAGGAGCGGAAATGCAGAATTGCAGATAAGCGGATGAAAGAACGTTAGTACCGCCAGAGAATAAGGACAGCAGTTAGTAGGCTCTTCTTGGGAACATGAACCAGCATTCAGGGTAAAGCAGAGGAGTGGGGTCATTCCAGAGGTCAGATTGGAGAGGCTGAGAAATGGGGACAGCTTGGCAAAAGAAGACAAGGATCACAAAGAGCTGTAAGTTCTTTCGAAGAATGAGTTAAAAACAACCTGCCGTGCAATACAAGGAGCCACCGAGAAGACAGGGGTCTAAAGCGCTGTACATTTGTGAGTATTCGGGAAGAGGCTGAGTGATGGAAACAGGAGGTGCCAAGATCACAGAGCAGATGGGGCCACCAAATTATAAGTGAAGAGATTGGCTTAGGATGTTTTCTTCTGAGTTAGACACATGAGTGGTGACATGGGAAGGCTCAGGTTAGTGTTAGCATAGGAAGGAACAATGCTTCCAAGTTTGCACCGAAGCATCGGTGTGGTTAGTAAAGGAGATGGAAGGAGGAAAAACAACCTTAAGCATCTCAGAAACAGGATTGATATGGCTTGAGAAAAAAAAATCCTGTAAAATAACGACCCAGCACGCTCAGTCAAGCTGCGTGACACAGTGACACCTCATCCCACACTGGAACATGTTTGTTAGAGCTGTCATTGTTGTAACTGGAAATCATTAAAGGATTAAAAGGCATCATATTGCACATGGCAAACTATTAAATATAACAAGCATTTAATTCAGCCGCAAGGTTTATCATCTGAGGGCTGGGCCCATTAATTCTCGCAACTCGGTGGTATGTGTTTCCACAGCAAAAATGCTCATTTCTTCCCTAGGATGTATGTTTCCTAGAAACGATTCACAAATTCTTCGTAAAGTGAGCCATGTCTTTATAAGCAACGACAAAAGGAAAGATTAACACTGCTGTAATGGCAATTAACTTGAAAAGCGGCAGGCATGTCGTTTCATGTTCATATACCATTTATCACACAATTCTGTTCGTTTTCTTCCCCCCAACCATAACAAAGCCATTGGCTTTAGGGTAACAAAACAATCGACATCATTCACGTTGGTTCTGAGCATCTTACTTAGGTCTTGGACTCATCTCATTGTAAACACCGTGTTGAGGACAATTAAATATCATAAAACAAATCTAAGCATTCCACCATGAGAGGGGCCATTTGTCCCACTACCCGTTTCCACCCAAAGAGGCCAGCGAGGTGCCCACCTTGTTAGTTTAATAACCAGCCTTCGCTTCATACAACGGTCATTCAAACCCAAAGAGGCGAATCAGTTTCCCACATTGTTAATTTAATAACCAGGCATTCGCTTCCTACAACCTGGTTGTAGCTGGTTCTGTGCAAAAGTCTGAGACTCACAAGACTGTTTCAATATTGTATTTCCTTTCCTTGGCCACAACTTGGCAACCACTCATTTATAAAGACGGAGCCCTGAGTCAAGTGATGTCCATTACACACCCAGGTTCAGGAACTGCAACCTAACTAAGGCTTCTTCAGTTTTCAACTGATCAGCAAGGCCCTGGGTTGAATGCAGTGTCGGGGTTTCGTAAAGGGCACCAGAGCTTTTCCCAGGGGACTCTTGGGTTACTTTCCCTCATGCTCTGTTTTAAGGAGGAGACCACTTTTTAAAAAAGAAATTCACCTAGTTTGCACTATAGAAGTAGTCAACCCTGTTGACTTGTTTTCTCATTTATGTTTGAAAGCTATTTCCTCTAAGATTCTCCAGTAAAAAGGTTGAAACTGAACTATAGATGGCCACCTGACCAGTGTCTATATCACCATTCACTGCCTACACCCTCCCTCCCTCCCTGAATCAAGCATGTCCTTCCCAGGAGCACCGGAAAGGAAATGCGTATCTAGAAGCCAAAAGCTGTGTTGGCCAAATAATCGTATGGGAAAAGTTCAATATCAGCTAAGAATAGCTTGCTAAAGACATCAGGGTGATGGCTGCAATGCCTGATGGGAGTGGAGGGCTGAGCCGCAGAGAGGCCTGGTACAACTTAATGCCATTACTAGGAGACTTC